>VZSF01010091.1:0-55603 GCA_013398295.1 Chionis minor
TGGGGCTTAGATAGAAAATAATAGATGTAATAAATCTAATAAAAAAGTTATTATCAACATTTATATGCTTTAGCTTTATTGCCTGCTGCCCAGCAAAAGCTACAGAGACGTGCTTCACTACTAAAAAAATTGTGCGTGCTAGCATCACTTCACTGTCCCTTGGAGATGCTTGCATGGCACCACAAGGAGTGGGGCTGGCTGCTTCCCCCGGGTCTTCATCCTCAAAAGCACCTTTTTTCACTGTCACAGCAGCTGGGCTCAAAAACAGCGAACATCCAGCGATTACTCCCAAACCAAAAGAGCCAGGAGGGAAAGCCATACCTTCCCTTCACTGTCTCTTGGAGACGCAGGCATTGCAGCACAAAGAGTGGGGCTGGCTGCCTTCCCCGGGTCTTCATCCTCAAAAGCACCTTTTTTCACTGTCACAGCAGCCGTTACCTGCACTTGTCCATCTCCCTTCAGTGAGAGGCTCTCTGTACCGAGCCCCAGGGGCACAGTGATGTCCCTGATGGTTTTGACTGGGGAAGAGGTCTGTCTCCTTGTGTTCTCTCCTTCTTGTTTCCAGGTCTGCAGAATCCTACGAGTTACTGAGTGGCAAAAAGGGAGAGGGAAAGGTTGCAACACTTACTTTTTACCTCGGCTGCAGTATAAGGCTTTCTCTCATGCAAGACGCGCTCCTGGCAGACAGTAGATGCTGTAGTTGCTGCTGCTGGGACACCTACCTGATTTACATCAGGGTCACCGATACTCAGAGCTCTGTAACTCTGGAGTAGTCAAGGCAATCTATGAGCAAAAGCAGGGACACTGCAGGCATAGAAAGATATCACAATATTGAATTACATTCACTTTACATTAGGACATTTCAGAGCAATGGTCAGGAGTTTTAGAAGTGCCCTCCTCTTTCTTTTTGAAGTAAATAAAATGAAGTCAATAGTAATTTTCATGGACAGGATATCTTTGCCTTTCCTGACATAGCTAGCATACAAATTTGCATACTGATCCATTTTTGCAAGTGACTTGAGACGATGGCTTTAAATCATTGTACAACTGAGAGAAACAGCCTATTTCTCATTGTCTTGCTATGGCTTTCTGTATTTGCTTGCTAGCAGGTTAGCCACTTCAGTTTCCAAATATGATGGTCTTAGGACATCCCAAATTCTGCATTTTGTAATTAAAGGCAGTCAGAGAAGAGCATGAATGCTCAGTGCCCTGCAAGTCACCTGTTAGAGATTTAAGTGCAGAACCAGGATTTTCCTTTAAATAAGGGCTTACTTATACAGTCTGTCTGCTAGTGTCCTACCTTAAGAAACTAGTTATTTAACCCTGGCCCAGAACTGTGATTGAATAAACTAGGAGAAACATTTCTACTTGAATCAAAGGCTACCAATCAGGTTATTGTGAGTAATAGACCCGTTCCTAGCTGGCAACTTAAATTTGTAAATAGTTAGTTGCACACACAAGTATAGTCTCCCAAATAACTTGAGTACAGAAAGGTGACCACATGTAAATATGTCGTTTATGTGGCTCCTCGTATTCAAATTTTCATTTAACCTGCGTGTACAATCCTAGAAATAATAATAAAGTCCATTAAGTGCACTGCCTTTAATCAAGAAGAAGGAAATAAAATAAATTTACAGCTTCAGAGAAGAGGCAGATATGAAAATGTAAGCTCAAACATTAACAGGTGAGCTGTTCACAAAGGTCTGTTTCAGTGAGTTAGTTCAAGGAAGGCACAGTAGAAAATTTGGGTGAGAAATGTCTCTGTTATATTTCATTCCCAACCTGGCAGCCTGGGTGCAGCAACACCTGCACTTCTAAGGAATTTGAAAGAGGTCCGTATCACTCGGCCGCCCATTGGTAGCTGTGTCTGCATGCCCAGGAGGTTTTTCCCCAAAATCTGTGGTACCATCAGCTAAGCTGTTCAAAGGTTACACTTCCACAGCTTGTATATAAATGCCACAATTCTAAACAAGCCTCCAGCTGGTGTCTGTGACGGGAGGGTGAATTCTGTGTCTTTCAGTAATTTCATCCCCTCTTTGACTTTTCTGCAGATTATGGTCCTCAACATGCAGTGGTACGCCCTGCTCCGAGACTGCAGGACTTGGACTGAGCCAAATCTCTTACAGCTTGCTTGCATTTTGAGCCTTTCTTCTCCATAACCTGCAGTATCCAGACTTTTATTGGCAAGCTTTCACTGCATTGACCTCCTTGTTCTGAAGTTACCAGCCCCTCCTCAGTGCCTAGCAGCAGAGCTTCCCGCAGTCAGAAAAAGGACAACTTTCTGCCATGTCTCTCTCTACTGGCTTTTTGCGGATGCAGAGTGAAACTCTCTCAGCCTTTTCCTGTCACCTTCCAGAGCACCAGAGTTTCTGTTCTAAGGGAGACCTCAGCAGTTTTGCTCTTTCTCTCCAGTTTATGTAATTCTTACATGTTTCTGTGACTGGCTGGGGTTCAGGAATAACACGGAACATAAGTGTCTTAAAAGAGCTGCTTCATGCAGCTATGCATCCTACTTGCTCCTGGATTACAGGAGTGGGGAGGCTCCTGCACCACTTGACATGGTAACTCACCTCTGAAGCTAAGCTTCTCCACAAATACCATTCCCAACACTGTCAGGAGCACCGATCCCAACAGGCAGCCCCGGCTGCCCCCAGGGCTCACCTTGTAATGGACCCAGTATTGCTTCCAGCAGTAGAGCTGCACCAGCAAAAGAGGTTAAGAGCAACTTTAAACTGTCTCCAAGCCTCTTTCTGCATTCTTCCAGGGTGGCAGAGTCTCTATATCCTAGCTGTCAGACAGGACATCTTGCAGAGACTGTTCTGAATACCTTCCTTCTTATGTGTGGAAGCAATTTAGTCAGGAAGGAGTTAATGTCTTTCTATCATTTTCAGCTGCCCTGAATGGACAGGAGCAGGCACCTGTGATTAGCTTGGGGCTCAAAGGCTGCAGGTGCACATCCTTTTTGTTTGACAAGCTATCACTGTACTTCCTCTCCCAAGCCATAGTGGGGTTAAACAGCCTTGCCCTGTCTCACTGGGGTGCTCTCGGGTAAATGGATTAAATGATGAGGCCCTGACTACTCAGAGGCCCTGCACGGTATAAACAATTCAGGCAAACCAGTTCATGTTTTCTCTTATCGCTTTCTTCAATAGTATGGCGTGGGTTTTGTTTTCTCTGGAGTAACCAGCATGACTTCCCTGCTCAGCTCAAATGAGTATACCCTCACGCCACCATTCCCAGTCGCTTCAGAAGCACCCCTCCCTGCCCCCACACCTGGCCAGGGGCATCTCCCAATTGCTAACGCTTGGTTCTGGTTTTCTTCTTGTTTTTTTCTTGTTTTTTTTTTTTTTTTAATTTCTCTGCGAGAGGCAACAACACCTTAACATCTTCCTCACTGTTTTACAACACAACCATAAATTCATTAAGTATACTGCATAGAATGAAGATCACCACTCTGCTACTCACCATTGTGTTATCCATCTTATTCCTAGATTTCTGCACATACATCTGGAAACACAACTGTCCAGGGAGATTGTTCTTCTGGGGTAAGAGTTTGTTTCATTATTTAATGTAAGTGATTACGTGTTTTCCCTCTGAAATCAAATCTCTGCTTCCTCTCTCCATCCCATTGTGCAGTACAGCTGGTCTGGATGCCACCATTTTGATCCCGGGCTGCAGTTTTGTTCCTCTCATTGGCTTTTCTTGCTGTTGTATTGTAGCCACTAGCTCAGCTACTAAGCACAGAGTTAAAGGATCACAGCGTGTGCATTTGACCTGACTGTCTGTCTTTGTAAGCTAGTACCAGCCCTGGGTGGTTGGAGTGGCTGCAGGGATACCCAGCTTTCGCCCTGGTCCTTGCAGTCATCTTGGCTGTGGTCTGTGTTCTCCAGTGGAAGAACTACAGCTGGAATCAGGTGATCACCTTCCATCTCCTGGGCACCTTGCTACTTCCAAGTTTAGTAGACCTCCGCATCAGAAACCTGATTCAACACCCTCTGCAGCTCTTGGGAAGTTCAGGACCACATCCCTTGCCACTCAGACTGTCTCTGCTCTGTCTCACAAAGGCTGGACCTCCGCCTAGGAGTTGAAAGTTCATAAGGCTAAAAGAGAAATTAATGCGCAAATACTGAAGGGGCACTGCCAAGTCAGCTGTTAACTAGCAGGAAATTAAAAAAACCCAACAAACTATCACCACTGTTTTTCAGTTAATTTCTCTGTCATTTCCCATAGGAAACTATTCATTTAGGGATGCTCTCACTCCAAAATGGTGTTGCTTAGCTCCAGAAGTGCTGCCAAGGTGTTTCATAGTATGTTTCGCTTGGTCACCTTTTTCCTCTGTTCCAGGTGGGTCTTTGTGCTCTGCATCAGAAGGCAGGGCATGGGCAGGCATCAAGTGGGCCCTGTGATTGCTCCAAATGAAAGTGTGTTTTGGTATCCAGCTTAGAATATGATGGCTGTTATACCCAGTATTATCCCCTGTGTGGTTATTTAGCCCCTGAGTATGTCCTGAGTTCTGGAGCTGTTTAGTAACAGAACATTTTCTCACTGCCCTGTGCTTATTACGCAGCTGTTTGTGAATTGTAGCTAGATGTTGTTTGTCACTGTTTTGTTCTTTGCTTCAGAAATCAGGAATCAACGTGCCAATGGGCAGGAAGAACACGGATATGAATCATCCCCTCCCGGATTTCCAGACGTAAGTCACCTGTTAGCTGCTTCTCAACGCAGCACCATGCTGCCCAGTGAGTAGATGCAGGACTGGCTGTAAGGGTGGCCCTAGACTAATGGAGAACTGCGGTGGGTTGACCCTGGCTGGACGCCAGGCGCCCACCAGAGCTGCTCTATCACTCCCCTTCCTCAGCTGGACAGGGGAGAGAAAGTGTAACGGAAGGCTTTTGTGGGTCAAGATAAGGACAGGGAGAGATAATTCACTAATTAGTGGCACAGGCAAAACAGACTCAACTTGGGGAAATTAGTTTCACTTATTACCAATCAAAACAGAGTAGGATAATGAGAAATAAGCCCAAATCTTAAAACACCTTTACCCTACCCTGCCTTTCTTCCCGGGCTTAACTTTACTCCCAAATTCTCTACCTCCTTCCCCTGCAGCAGTGCAAGGGGATGGGAAATGGGGGTTGTGGTCAGTTCATCACACGTTGTCTCCCCTCAGAGGGAGGACTCCTCACACTCTTCCCCTACTCCAGCATGGGGTCCCTCCCGTGGGTGACAGTCCTCCGTGAACTGTTCCAGCATGGGCTCCTTCCACAGGGTGCAGTCATTCAGGAGCCGACTGCTCCAGCATGGATCCCCCACAGCGTCACAAGTCCCACCAGCAAACCTCCTCCAGCATGGGCTCCTTTCTCCACGGGTCCACAGGTCCTGCCAGGAACCTGCTCCAGCACAGACTCTCCACGGGGTCACAGCCTCCTTCAGGTAATCCACGTGCTCAGGTGGATATCTGCTCCACCATTAACCTCCATGGGCTGCAGGGGGACGGCCTGCCTCACCATAGTCTTCACTGTGGGCTGCAGGGGAATCTCTGCTGAGGCACCTGGAACACTTCTTCCCCTCCTCCTTCACTGCCCTTGGCAACTGCAGAGTTGTTGCCCTCACATATTCTCCTCAGTTCTGGCTGCAGTTGCTGGGGATTCTTTTCTCCCCCCTTTCTTAAACACGTGATGCCAGAAGTGCTACAACCATTGCTGATGGGCTTGGCTTCGGCCAGTGGCGGGGTCCATCTTGGAGCCGGCTGGCAGTGGCTCTGTCAGACACAGGGGAAGCTTCTAGCAGCTTCTCACAGAAGCCACCCCTGTAGCCCCCTCCTCCCCTACGAAAGCCTTGCCGCGCAAACCCAGTACAAGAGCTCACGGTGAGTTCTGTCCCCATGCTTGTCTGGGGCTCCTACCTGACTGCTGTTCTGGTTGCACGTCTGTCCATTTGATGCAGTCCCAGACGAGAGGCCAGCAATGGCTTGTCGTGGTTCTAGGGTACACAGGCATTAGAGCTGCATCCTGCTTGGGCAGAAATAGAGGGAGAAGTAGGGCTGAACCTGAGCTGTGAGCAAATATGACATTTTCTTCAAAATACTGCCAAACATTCCCAAAGAGAGGGGGAAACTCTTGCATACTGTATTCTCTGCAGTACTCACAAGGACTCTGAGTACCTCGTAGGTACCATCACAGAAATTGTATTTTGCCTCTAGGACTTTTATATGACCATAATCCAGGGGACAACAAATACCTACGTAGATCAAGATCAAGACAAACACAGAAAACCAAACATCCAAACACAAGCAAATCCCATGGGGACAAATAATCCCAGAAGTCAGCCACCTGTGGTGGAATCCATTTATGGAAACAGGCTGCACTTTCCCTGAAGGAAAAGCACCGAATAGTGGCTGGGACCAGAAATAACAGTCCTTTTCTGAGGCACCAGGGGGCACACGATTGCAGTTTATGAACGAACATTTTCTCTCTTTGTGCATACCTGAAATTCTACGGAGGGTGGGACAAAGAGACTTTGGATGGAGAAAGAACTTATTAGCAATGATGCCTCTGAGATGCGAAAGCAAATGAAGACTAACCCGGAGTACCCAAGCTCTCCGGGAGAGGTGGTTTTGCTGTCCCCCTAAATTTAAGTTAATTCATTTTAATAAATATCATCTAAATCTTTGCAGTGATACTCATGATAGAAAAGAGCACCCAGAAAGTCGGTTGGAGTCCTTGTCGCTCAGGTACCTGAGCTTCTCACAAAAGCCTGCAAAGGCATGGATGCTCTCTTCCTTTCGTTTGGCAGAAGGAGTCCAGACCGTAAGCGAGATGAAGTGATATGCCCAAGAAAACTGGAAGGAGAATGCAAGTCCAGCTGCAGAGCTAAGCCCCTGTGATGGCAACTTGCCTTCATTCTCAGCGGTTCCTTACCCACAATGGCCACGCACTCAGGCTGTTCTCTCCTCTCTACCTTGGCATTTCAGCTGGGAGGTGGGGTGGGAGTGTGATTCAGGCAGGAGACACTATCCACAGAAATGATCCCCTGAGCAGACCCATCTTGATTTGTGCAGGGGTCCTGAATGGCCACGGTGACAGGTGGGGCTGCGCTGGCAAATGCCTTGGGGAGAACAGGAGGCCTGGGGGCACGGTGGGAGGAGGACAGAGAGGAGCCATAGGGAAGGTGCTCCCGACTTGTGGAAAGCCTGGGCCACAGAGTGCCTGAGAAATGAGAGAGCCCCCAGGACCACACAGTGACCCCATCAAGGGGGTGAAGGCAGCCAGAGCTTCAGTCTCTGAACGGAGAGAAGAGCGCTCTCCTCCAGGAGGGATGCCGCAGCCATCCTTTGTCTGGCTGTGGACAGCAGGATTGGCAGCCCCAAGAATGGGAGATAGAGCTGCTGATAGCCCCCAGGCTGCAGGACCCCCTTCCCCTCCCACACCCGGAACCTTCCTGACTGGCCAGGGGCTCCTTGCAGGCGGCGGCACCGTGTGCGGTGGCTGACGCAGGCAGGACCTGGCGCCCGGAGGGACAGCCCTTCCCACAGGGCGCTGGCTGCAGGTGCCACAGACCTACTCTGCAGTGGAGCAGCAGATGGGGGCACTGCCCCAACCTGAAGAAAATAACGGCTCAAATCATCATAAATAGGTTTTTGTTTATTGGGTCATTAACGTACACATATGCAGTGCTACCAATTGGCAAAGCATGCTGCTCTTGGTGGGACATGTGCTGCGGGAGAAGCAGGTCGTGGGCAGCCACGGGAGCCGTGTCCATGAGACAATCGGCTGTCTGATGCAGCCCTGTGCTCAAGGAGCCTGTGGACAGAGCATCAGGAACGCCGGCTGCAACGTCACCCCGCACCTCCCCGCAGTGTGGTGGCCAGGAGGCTGTGGAGGTGTCTGCTCTGTGCGTGGGCCTATGTTTGGGCTGACTTCCCAGAGGCTTTGGGAAGGTGTGCCAATGCGTCTGCTGTTGGTTTTAGTAAAGGAGTAGCCAGGCTTAGGATGCCATGGAAAGAGGTTCTGTGCTTTTCAGCGGGGGAGAGCGCAGAGTTGGTAGACAGGAGGTACGTTGCCTGTCCCGCTCAGTGTTGGCGTTATGCTGAGTTCCTGGGGATCAACGACAGGCTTCAGGGTAAAGTTCTGCAAGATGATGGCCACGAGTAAGAATATCTCCATGCGTGCCAGGCTCTCTCCGGGGCATATGCGCTTCCCTGGATGTGAAAACAGCAAACAGCACTCAGCAGGTGTTGCCGAGTAGAGCAGTTTGTACTAAGCAGATGCGTTATGCAGTTTTATTTACCAGAGACAGCTGCAGCAGTGAGGTAACTGTCAGGATTACTAAGGACATTTGCAAGAGAAGAGTTTGTTGGAGAAAGATGGACACCCCACCCCCCCACACACCTTGGCAGCTTGGTTGCACGTGTGAAGGAAGAACAGAAGCAGGAGAAGTCCTGAATGTGGAGTGGGCATCACAGCAGAGAGAGTGAGGTGATGTAAAGCACAGGAGAGGAAGCAGAGGGTTGGGGCTACAGGCAGGTGAGTGGTTGCATGTAGCCTGAAAGGTACTTAAGAGGTGCTGGGGAAAAGCGCAGCTACCACAGAAAGACAGGTTGGTTAAAGATGACTTTGGTGTAGGAAGGTGACAGGTATTTCAGAAAGTGTCAGTGGGTCCATTCACATCATTACATCAGCAACTCCTAGTAGGAAGTTGCTGAGAAGCCACCAGGCCTAAACAGGATGGGAGATGCAGCTGGGGAAGGGAGCAGCAGGGAGGAGTTATCCAGAGAGCCGTGAGCCCTAAGGAAGCACTGGTGGGACCATGCTGGGAAGAGGAAGTGTGTGTTATAGGGAAAGGCAGGGTGGTCCCCAGAGGAGGAGGTCAACAGAGAGAGGAAGAGAAAGAAAGTCTGTGCTTTACCTGCTGAGAAGGGCATGAAGAAATCGCTCTTCCTAAAGGTGCCATTCTCATTCAAGAAATGTCCAGGGTTGAACTCATGTGGGTTTGGAAACTCTTTACTGTCATGGAGGACAGAGCTGAGGATGGGAAAGATGGTGGTGCCCTGGGATAACACAAGGAGAAGGGCAGAATATGAAGGGGAGGGAAGATAGATCACTCAATTTGACTGCCTGCCAAGTGAAGACGGAGCTCCCCAGCAAAGTCCTACTAGTGCCTTTGATTTCTCTCTGGGGACCCTGCCTCCTCAAAGGGTCCCTTTGAGGAGGCAGATTTAGGGAGACGCTGCTAGATGTCACCACAGCAGGGACAGTTGTTGGCTGCTCTTCCTGAATGCTCCCTCTCGCTTTCAGACCATTTATCCTCACCCTGCTCCAGTGATCTGGGGACACCCCACCTAATTCTTCTTTTTTAGTGTTTCACCATAATGAACTTGTAGATATTCCTTCTTTTCTGCAAGCCCCGAAAAGCAAAAGCACACAACATTGTGGAAATGAAGCTCTGTCCCCCTTTCCTGAAAAATTTCTCCTGCCACAGTCCTCTTCCTTCCCTGTTCCTGACCAGCCATTGATAGGGGCATGGGATAAATAATGCAGCAGTGATGACAATGACAAAAGAGCCCTCTGCTGGAAGCTGAGAGGTCCCCAGGTCCTGCCTTTTGATTTTACACAGACACCTGAAAATCAGAACGCCAACAGCCTGTGTGCTGCTGTTCCCTTGCTGTACACAGTCACCCAGAAGAGCAAAGAACATTGCTGCCGCAGGCCAGGCCAGGCCATGGGCTGCTCTTGCCCACCAGCCTGCCTCTGGCAGTGGCCAGCAGCGACTTCCTCAAGAAGTGTTTAAGAACAGGGCAAACAGGTTTTGCTTGTTCCCTTGAATGAAAATGGAGCCTCCAGCACTTTGTGGCTCAGGGGCTTTCTGCGCTCAATAACCACCGACTGACTTTGCTTCCACACATGTGCACAGACTCTTGTGGATAGTGGTGAGCAGTTCCACGGCTTTGCTGCCTTTTGTGTGAGAAGTCACTGCTCTGGGGGTTTTTTTGTGAACCCACTGTGTTTCTGCAGATAGGTAAAGCTGCAGAGCAAGTGAGCAAAGGTGTTGGGCAGAGCTACTATTCCAGTCTTGGCCCATGGAGTGGCAACCAGGGATTGCAAAGAGCTAAAAGAGCCCGAGGATAAAACCTTCATGAAGGGCTGAGTGACAACTAGGTCAGGCCACAGCATTTGTAGCTTCTGGCTTGTAAGCGGCAGCTGAAGAGCACATGTGCTGCCACCTTGTTGATGAGCTCGAGGGACCTTGCCCACTAACCTTGGGAATGACGTACTCCCTGAAGCGGATGTCTTTGGTCACAGCGCGAGGGACACTCAGGGGGATGAGGGAGATGAAGCGCTGGATTTCATGGACCACTGCATCAGTGTAGGGCATCTGGGTCCGGTCGGCCACACAAGGCTTCCGTGATCGCCCTACTACCCGGTCAATCTCTTCTTGAACTTTCTCTGTCATGAGGGGCACAAACCGTAAAACAGGTAAACAAATCAAACCTACCTAAACAGCTGTCCACAAGTCACGGATCACAGATGACAGAAGCATTGATGTTGGTTTTGTTGTTGACTAGAACACAGCTCCACTGTGGCCCACGCAAAGAATGTCCTCCTAGTGACTTGGCTAAATAGGAGTAGTGGGAGATAGAGATGTGGACACAGTCAAGTCCTTAGCTGTGAGGGGAGTGCAGCTGGTGATGATGCCAGTGAAGCTGAGGAATCTCTAATGGCCACCCTGGGGAATGATGGTGCAAAGACTTTCCCCTTTTGTGTAAAATACGAGAGAGGAGAAGAGTTGGGAGAAGGATGTGGTGTTGGACACGCGCCCAGCCCAGGGGAAGGGCTAGAGAGGGAGAAGTCGCGGACTGATACCTTGTATCGTCGGGTATTTGAGAAGAAGCAGAAGCCCGTATCTTACAGTGGTACTGGTTGTCTCCGTTCCAGCGATGAACAAATCAAAGGCGCTGGTTATCAGGTTCTTCATGTGGAAACTGGAATTGGGATGCTCTTTCTCCTAGGGAAAAGGCTGGGCTGTTTCTCTGTCTGAGCTGAGAAAAGTGGCCCTTTCTTGTATCACCCCAGGCCTTCCTTTTCACTTAGAGCTGCTTCATTTCTCCACTAAGGTGCAGTAGCCATCTGGGACGTTGCAATGCTACCTTTGTGCAGTAAGCTCAACCCTTAAGCAACCTTCTTTCAAGCTGTGCACCAAATGGTAGGTGACTGCCTGTTTGCCCTTGCTGTGCCAACTGCTTTACAGTGAAAGAACTGCAAGACCAGACTGCAAATGTCCCTGTGTTTTGGTGACAGCAGATGACGGTCTTGCCGTCCAAGCAGCTGCAGGAAGTGGCTGGTGAGTGTGGAGACCCAGAGCTATAAGCTCTAGGACCAGGCAACATCTGGGGTATTATTGGTGTCTTCCTATTGCCTGGGAAGGGGTCGTCCCCATGCCTGTGTTACTTAAGAAGGAAGGGGCTCAGCACAGGTATGTTTGGGGATGAGCTGGAGCTGTATGCTGTCTCCTTACCTCCTGCATTTTGCTGAGGAAGCAGTCGATGAAATCCTGAGGGCAGCTGGGATCTAGGGAGGCTTCGTGCATCTTCACCTCCTCTGACACAAAGGCTTTTAGAGCATCAAATTCTGTGAATATGTTGTTGTGTGGGCCAGGCAAGTAATCCAGGATCTTTGAGAACATCTGGTAGAGCTGGAAAGAAAGAAACAGGAAGGTTCCTAGCATGACCATTGCCCCATCCTTTGATAGGAGCAAAAAGCTGAGGAAGGCCACAGCCCTCTCAACTGAGCCAAGCAGAAGGGCTGTGAAGCTGGGCAGTCTGACAGGGCAGTAGGGGCTTGCTTAGTAGTGGTAGGAACCTTAGAGGTGGAGAAGTGTGTCAGGACTAGGGGGAAGCTGCGCTTAGCTGGCAAAGCCAGCTCCATTGGTGAGGGTGCTTCCTGCTCTTGAGTGAATTCCCTCCTGTGCAGCAGAGCATTGATGGGGTTCTAGTTAGAAGACTGAAACGGTGCTTCATTGGGAGGGCATCCTCCCGCTCCCCTGTGAGAATGTTGCCCCTGTGAAATAGCTACTGAATGTACCTGTCCCCAGAGGGAGTTCATCATCTCAAAGATGTTGTTCATGTTGTTCATCAGGGCCAGGAACTTCTTGTCTTTATAGTCATAGCGTTTCCCAAAGACAATGGAGCATATGACATTGGAGACAGTACAGCTCAGCATGAAGGTTGGGTCAAAAGGTGTTCCTGTGATTTCAGAAAAGTTCAAAACCATAAAAAACCAAAAACAAACCAAAAACCAACTATGGCTCCTGTGGGTAACCTGAGCTCTGGTTGTCAATGGAAGTATCAGATCACAGTCTCTAAGTGACGTAGAAGGGTCCTCCAAAAAGAACAGTATGTGATCATAGGATTATTTACTGCTTTTTAATACGGGGCAGCTGGTGCACAGACAAAACACATGCAAACTTCAATTCTGTGCTAAAGACATGGGCTCCCTTAATACAGTCCTTTTCTTCCCAAACATAAGCTATATTAAAAAAGGACCATACCTTTTGTTTTGTTGATCTCTTCCAGCAAGTACTCGGTTTCCTCCTGGATCCTCTCTTCAATGCTCCTCTTCCCCATTCCAAAGTTGCGCAGAGTGCTCAGAGCAAACCGCCGGACTTGTAACCACTCCTCGTTGTTGCTAAAAATAATCCCTGCAGAGGAAGAAGGAAGAGGGAAGACCAGGCTTGGGTGTGCTGGGTGTGAGATGAACAGGGGCTTACAGTGACGGTGAATCCTGTCCCTGGGAGAGCACTGACCTGGTAGTATCATAGAGTACTGTGGTTTGGAGGCAATTTATAGAGTTCCTGTAGTCCAGCTGCCTGCTTTGGCCTTCCCTACCACATACCCAACCTCCTTGTGAACAATTCATCACTCATATCTGCACATGATTTCCCTTGCTGCAGCTGGTAGCTGTTGCCGCTTGTCCTTTCACTGCCCATCACTGAGATCTATCCAACTCCATTTCTCTGCTACCCTCTTTGGGTGGTGGAAGCCGGCAATTGCAGCCCACTCTGCCTTCCCTTCTCCAGGTGGGATCCACCCACTGCCCACAGTCTTCCCTCATGCATGGTACATTCCAGCCCTAATCTGCTGAAGGCACCCTCAGCCTTTCCCTTCTCAGAAGGAGCTCAGTCAGCAAACGTACCTAATCCATTGTTAGCCCTGTCTCCTACTGGCATGTGTCCTCTGGAAGCAAACTCATCCGCATGATCAACCAAGGCTTCTTTCACCACATCATGTCCATGCAGCACCACCACTGGTTCAGAGCCCAGGTGCACTGTGAACACCGGTCCATACTCTTCACTGAGCTGTCAAAATACGAGACAGAACGTAGCCAAGAAGCAGAGAGGGAGGAGCAGTTGAAAAGTGGCCTTGCTGCTGCATCCCACTGCAGGCAGTGCAGCCTCACAGACCAGCAACACCAAGATTTGGTCCTCTCGTGATAAATGTGGGTGTGGAGAAGCTTCCCAGTTATCAGGCCCTGAACAGTGGCAACAGTAGTGAGGGGGAGCTGCTGAGAGCCTCATGACTTTTCTGCTCCTCTGGGATTGCTACTCACCAAGCTATGGACACAGGTTGTCCCCATACACAGGTCCCACCCATTTCTTGCCCGCAGAATAAAGTAAGAGAGAAGAAAGTGGACTTACCTTCTGGAGGGTTTTGGCCAAGTTCTTTGGTTTCACCTGCAGCAGGTTACCTAGGATGGGAAGGGGAGCTGGTCCTGGAGGCATCTTCCCCTTTCCAGACCTCCCTCTCCATGCTGTGATGGAGAGGAGGCAAGCAATGCAAACCAGGAGGACAACAGTGGCTGCTCCCAGGAGCTCCATTTGCTTCTGCAGCTCAGGAGAGAGTGATTCTGGGTGCCGGAGCACGATTTTATATACTGAAGGGCTATGGTAGCTATGGTAGCTATGTTAGCTATGTTAGCTCAATAGCAAGTTTTGAATCACGTGACTGAGTTAGTCAATATTACTAGTCAATCATTTGTGTGCCCTGTGTTATGAAACTAGGGCTTCTCTCAGTGTTAATTCGTCATCGAAGACACGCCTTATCTCAAACAACTGCAGAGGCCAACAGAGGTTAAGAAATTTATAATGTGTTCATAAAACTTGTTTTGTTTCCTAAAGTTCATTGTTAACGAGATCACACTAGGGGCGCACTTTTCTACTGAGGTCCTCCTGGAAATTCACTGTCATGAGAACGTCTTCCAAGTTCTTCAGTGTCATTTGGATTTTCTGTTCTTCAGTATTAATTGTACAAGCTCTCGGTGGGGTGAGCCATCCTTGCTTGTTCCTGAAGTCTTCCTGACATTATCAGTGGAGTTCGCACTGCGTGTGATGTGCCAAAGAACATACTGACGTGTTCTCCTCAGTGCACAGCAATTGCCTCGGTCTCTCTCCTTAGGGATGTCTGGTGTCACAAGAGAGGAAAGTATAAAATATCCGTCTAGCAAGGGCAGAAAGGTCTCCAGACATCACAATAGACAAGAAAGGACTTGGTGGGAGAGATAAGATAAAGACAAAAGAAAGGGGGACTAAACCTTGGTATTCTGACCTCTTCAAGGTCTCCTAGAGGAAAGAGTGAGAGAATTGGATGGAGAAGAGAGGAATCGAGAACTTGAAAGGGTCTCTGGTGAATGGCTTCCCAAGCTGAGTCAGAGCTGCACTTGTGAGAGGCTGGGTGTATGTTAGTGTGACCTGACAAGTAGGTAGACCCTGCACTTGCAATGACCACAGAAGCCCACCTAACCTACTGCTGGAAGTTGGCATGCACAAGTTCCTGTTTTGTTGATGTCTGACTCCAATATGGAAGGGCCAGAGGTGCTCTGGGAGACTGCAGAGCATGTCTGGTGTGTTGCAAAGACTTCAAACGGAGCTGGAGGTTTCCTGCCCAAGATTACTCCAGGGGCTGTGCGCCCACGAGCTCCCAACAGCAGTGGCAATGGCAAGTAGAAGGCACCCTCAGGGCTGTGGCACTGCCTGTGCTCAGCTTGCTCAGCCTGGCCATATCCCTCTGTCTCTCCTGAGCTGTAGCAGTTTCACAGGCAGACAGGAATCATGCCACAGAGGAGGTGGTGTGAGGATGGAGGATGTGGGACTTAGTGGGAATTAGTGAGGGGCCTGGGTAAACCAGGTGCTTGGTTGGAGTGTGCTGGGTTTGCTGTGCAGCAGTGTGTTAATGTGGGTTTCCCCTTTGCTCAGAGGTGCTTGTGAAGTTTTCCACAAGTTTCTGTACCTTCCCTATGAGTTCTTAAGTCATTCCTGCTCTCTTGCATAGGTGCGATAATTTGCTAGTTGTTTTTTTTTATGTCATTTCTCTTCTTAAAGACCCGTACTTGGTACTTTGGTGGAAAAACTGAATTACCATCAAGTTTGGTCTAGTTCCTCATCTGCTGACCTAGACTCTTGCATCAGCTCAGATGTTGCCAGGGCAGTTCATGGGAGTTCATGTAGCTCTAGGGACTTCCACCTGGTCAAAGTGGAGTTCATGGGAGTTTACACTGCTGCCTTCCTGAGGTCTCTCTGCTGCTTGAGTTTATGACCTTTCTACCTTCCCTGTAAAGTTCCCTTGTTTGTGGGGATGAGGGCTTAGTTCTTAGCTGTGCCTCACAGTTTGCAACATACTTCGGGCAAAAGCGCTGGAACTAGGAACATTTTCAAGATTTCTCATATTTATTGGGATAAAATCATTATATTGAAAATATTCCCACCACCCTGGCAGACACACTGGGGATTTACAAGGGAGGAAAACCCATGAGACTAATCACTCAGACCTTTCCCTGACTAGTAGCCTACAGAGATTTTTGCTTCCCCTACCTTCATCTTCTGCATGTTCTGTTTGTGGCGGTCTTAAGTGCTAGCTAAATTGGTGCTTACAGCTGGGTCGTTGTAATGCGTGAGAACTATTAAATGGATGAGGAAGAGATTTTCAAGGAAGAGAGACCTGCCTGTTTCCTCTCAGCCAGGCTGCTTTCCACTGCCTATCACAATTTCTTCCAAACAAAGCATTTCATTTCCATGAATTTCAGGCTCATTTTACTTGCCTCCCATCTCCACGTCATCCAACACGGCTGTCAAGTGTGCACGTGTAGAAACTAGGAAAAGGCGCTTACCTGAAACAGATCTCAGCATGGGCATTGCTTGGGGGATCTACAGCACTCCCAGTGTTGTTTCACGTAGAGTTTTTCTTGAAGCACCTGCAAACATCTTTCCTATCAGCACAAAGTATTGGTCAGTTAAAGTGTAATGAAACTACCTTTCTATAGCTCCAAAGTACTTTGTTTATTTCTTATTGTTTACCCAATTATTGGCAGATAACAGCGGAATGAAGCATTCAGCAGTCACACAGTGGCTATGAGATTTGGTCAAGCTGTCTTGGCACAATGCTCAGCTTCTACAGAGATGAAGCCTCCCTCCCTGCCAGAGTCCAAATGTTCTCCCAGGTGCCCCTCCACCGTGGCTGCCCAGTGCCCAGGCAGGCACTGGGACGCGCACATTTGGCTCACGAGCACTGCTCCAACAGCAGCCACCCGGGCAGCCTGTCGAGATCCCTTTGCTTCAGCCCCTGCTGCGCAGGGCAGCTGGAAAGCTCTTGTATTTCACGAAACAGCGCTCCTGGTTGCTACACGAAATAAGCAGTGTGCAGGGTAGGCACAGCGACGTTCTTCCCCCAGCTGTCCGGCTGGGATCACGCCATCCTGTACCGCTGTAGCCGAAAGACAAGCCATGGGTGAAGGTGGAAGAGCAGAGAGCCTAGTGCCTCCCTGGGACTCGGCTGCTACCCACGCCTGTTGGTGAGGGCTGGCTGGAGGGGCGAGCGTGCAGCCTGTGGCTCTGCAGACGTCCGGGAACTGCAGGGTCTGCTGAGAGCAGAAGTGTGGGTGGCCACCAATCGCAGAATCATAGAACCGTCTAGGTTGGAAGAGGCCTTTAAGATCATTGAGTCCAACTGTGAACATAACACTGCCAAAACCACCACTAAACCGTGTCCCTAAAACTACTAATAATGCACTACCAATGGAATTGCATTATTAAGGGCCAGGATTGAAATCCTACTTATCTAACCCCCACACCATGCTGGGATGTGTGTGATGATCTAGTCCCAAAGAAATAAGTAGATTACAAAAGAATATGGTGGCACAGGCTATGCCAGTGCTCCTGCTGCAAAAAGAAGGGCACAAGAAGGCATGCACAAACTGTGTGTGCATCACCTCCGCAACGGTGTGAAGACGTTCACACCTCCATTGCATGAATGCAGAAACATCCGTATGGAAAGATGGACAATAGGGCTTTTACTCAGTGTGGGTGCTGTAGCCCAATGCGCGGGTAGGGAGAAGGTTCTGCAGGAGACACGTTGCAGTTACAGGCAGGCAATGGGTGCTGGCAGGCAGAGCTTTCTCTGGCATCGCAGAGGCTCCCATTACCTGTGTCTCAGGCCCATCCTGAGGGCCCACCTGTCAGTTTTTGGGAGTGGGGGGCCCCACAGAACATATGGTCCTGCCACCTGGCAGCCATGCTTGGAACAATCCTGCAGCTGTCCACTGCAAATGGGGCTGTAGTCCACAGGCAGGACTGTTCAAGGGGAATCACCTCCTTTTAGGTGTGCAAAGCCTCCTGAGCTCCGTGGTTTTCAACAGATTTCATGCCGGGGGCTATTTCTGTGCTTATATGTCAGTACGCTGTGTCTGGCACTTGAAGCAGAGGCACCTTTAAAAGAGAAAAAGAGCATTGTCACTCAGCTTTTTGCACTCATGCCATTTAATGAGCAATTAGAGCAGCAGTAGGGTACATGGGGAAAAGCAGATGGATCTCCTGAATGGGCCAGCGGTGGGAAGAACTCGGGGTGAGAAAAAACGGTTTGAAGTCCCTCCTGGGGCTGTACAATAAATTGCACGGATGAGTTCCTCTCAGCTTAGTGATATGAATACAGACCCATCTCTTGACATAAGCTCAGCTCCTGCCCTGTGGTTTTCTTCAAAGGATGCAAGCGGGCTGTGATGGGTTCAGAGCCAGGGGAGAGCAATGGAAGGTGTTAAACTGCTGGGCTGGGTCCACCTGGATGCTTCAGGGATTTCTGATCCCAGCTGGCTCCACAGTTTAAAAGGGCTAGGCTAAAAGCAGCTACTTCATAGCCCTTAGCAAGAGAGCAGGATGGGTGGTGCAGGGCAGTCAGGGGCTGCAGTTAGAGCTATGCTCTTCTGGGGGTTTCTTGGGCCCCTTGCTTTGGTTGTGGGGGCTCAAGGTAGTGTTTTTTCTGACCCAACTCTGCTGGCTTGTGGCGGAGAAAGCCTGCAGCTCACCTTACCTCCAGGCTGGGAAGGGAATGCTTCCTTTGTGCTGACCACTTGGGGTAAGTGAGGGTGGTGTCAAGAGGCTTTATTGTTGCTCTGCCTTTGCATAGCGCAGAGGTATGCCTGGAATGAGAAGAAAGGGGCAGGTTTTGATGTAAAGTGTTGTCCAACAGCTTCAGTGAGTCTTATGTAACCAGGGGGCTGTTTATATGATCCAGCGGTCAAGGGTTTTGGTGGAGTGCTGTGCCTGCATCTAGCTCTTCTTGGCTGCTGTGTTCCCTCACACCCCTGCTGGCCCACACCTTAATACTGGCTAGGGCCTTGTTTCCTGCAGAAAGGTAGGGTTGCAGTGGACTCCCTCTTCATTTTGGGATGCTGAAGCCTCTGCTGCTGTCTCCTCTTTCACTAGATACTGAGGGGAAGGCACATGCTCTGCAGAATGACTCTGAGTGCGGGCTCTTGGTATCCGGGACTCCAGATGGCTCCAGGAAAGTATTGGTTTCCTATACTGGCTGTTATGTCTTTGAATGGGTGAGTGACCTTAGGGGTTCTGCTGGAACTGTGGCTGCTGCTGCTCTGGATGCCCTGACTGGTGTGGCTCTCCCCCAGGATGGCAATTACCTCATGCTGGTTGGGTTTGAAGGAACAGATGCTGCTGGACAAAAGGTTCTTCATGAAGAGAAGCTGCTCAGGTGCCCTGTGGACCTTCCTGGTAAGACTCTGACAGCTCCTTGGGAAACCTTGCTTGTATCTTGTGGTGATGAGTGCCATTCCTTTTGGATGGCTGTTCCTAGTCAGTCTGGCTCTGGGAAAGGGGGCTTATTGCTGTTCAGAAGATTCCCTGGAGAAGGGTTTGGACATAGGAGCCACCAACTTGCTGGGGACTTGTGCGTCCTTTACAGGGTCAGCAGGTGAATGTTCCTTGTATTTCCTAGACATATTCTGACTGCATGAGTCCCTGCGAGTTCAGGGATTGAGCCAGAGACTAGGTATGATGATTTTTTTGAACTGTGAGAGTTGATCCAAAACACTTTATCTTGATGCATCCCATGTAGTCTAGTCTCCTGCACATGGCTTCAGGGGGAGTCTCTGTTCCAGGGAAATGCAGGTCCCTTCTGAGCAGGCTTCCATGCCAGCTCCAGGCTATGCGTTTGACCCTCACCTGACTAACTTCTCATGATTTGTATGCACAGTCACCAGGACACCTTCTACCAGTGTCCGCTGTGTCTTTGTTCCCCTACTCTTGTACTTTAGCTGCAAATTCCTGCTGTTTCTTCCAGCCCTGGATGCTCCAAGCAGTGGTGTCTGTTCTGCTGTCCTCAGCCAGGATCGACTGCCCTGTGCCTCCTTGCCTGTCAGCCAGGGAGACTGTGAAGCGCGAGGCTGCTGCTACGACCCCAGGGACAGGGTGAAGCCTTGTTACTTTGGTAACACGGGTAAGTGTGAGCAACTGTTGTCCCCTCCTCCTAGAGGACCTGCAAACTGGGATTCTTCACTTCCCCGGCAGAGCAGGATTGGTGCGTACCAGTCCTGCAGGTGGCTTAGGGCTATGTTCTGGTTGTCAAGAATACTCTGTCCCATTGAAGCGTCTGGCCCTTTTATATGTCTTGCAACAGACCTGGGGTTATGGCCAGAATCAGTGTTGCTGTTGGAGCTGGCTGCGCTTGTCTTGCTGTGCTTAGCACTTGCTTTGGGGGTTACAGGCAGGGGAGCTTTCAGGACTTGCTGGCCTTGTCTTTGCTGTGATGTCTGAGTCTCCTTTCTGTCCCTTCTCTCCCTGAACGCAAGACTGATTATGTCTTTTCCTTCAGTGACAGCTCACTGCACACCAGATGGCCAGTTTTCCATTGCCATCTCTCAGCATGTGACCCTGCCACCTATTATCCTGGACTCTGTGCAACTGGCCAGTGGACACAGTACTGGCTGTGTCCCTGTCGTGAAAAACAATGCCTTTGTTGTGTACCGGTTCCCACTCTCTGCCTGTGGCACCACTTTTCAGGTAAGAGCTGCAGCTGCCACTAGGCTGGGATAGCAGGAGCTTGAAGACCGGGAACAACCTGATGTGGCTTTGGCTACTTAATGGGCAGCCACAGACTTCCAGAGGCCAAATGCTATTCTCCAGTCTGGCATTAATCCAGCTTGACTGTACTGCGATGACAGTGCCTGGTCTGTCATTCCAGGTGGCTGGAGACCAGGCCATATATGAGAATGAGTTGGTGGCATCCAGGGATGTGAAGACTGGGAGCCTTGGCTCTGTCACTAGGGACAGCACTTTCAGGTAATACCCTGGGGCTGGTATTGCTGGGTGCCACTGTGCTCAATGTCATGAGACAAATTCCTGCTTGTTGTAAGCTCTGAACTTGTGCTGCAAACTCAAATCTGAACTCTGAAGAGAATTTCAAGTATTTGTTAAAAGGAAGCATCGGAGGAAAGATTTGAGATATGACTACTAAAGCAGATATTACATTGGTGTCGTGGAGAAAGGCGGTATCAATCTGCCTGACTTGAGGTTTTCCTGTCCCTCCAGGTTACACGTCCGCTGTAGTTACTCCATCACTGGGAGCTTCATTCCCTTGAGTGTTCAGGTCTTCACGCTGCCACCGCTCCCTGCTGTGTCCCAACCAGGTCCTCTGTCCCTGGAGCTGCGTGTTGCCTCAGGTATAAGAGGTTTGCAGGCTCAAGATTCTTGGTGTAGGGCTCTGGTATCTGCTGGGTGATAAGGGAGCATTGATGGGTGAACCTGGCACTGCTTCTCTGCCACGGTGGGAACTTGCTGACATGGCTATAAAGGATGCTCTCAGGCAGGTTGCCTCTTTCTGCTTGTTCCTGCTTTAAAATGGCTGTCGGGTTTCTTCTGTCCCAGATGGAAGCTATACTTCCTACTATACTGACCATGATTATCCTGTTGTGAAGACTCTGAGAGACCCTGTTTACGCAGAAGTCAAGATCCTTCAGAGAACAGACCCAGACCTGGTTTTGGTCCTGCACCACTGCTGGGCCACACCAAGCAACAATCCCCAGCAGCAGCTGCAGTGGCCTGTTCTAGTGCATGGGTAAGTGACTTGTAATACCTTTTGGTCAGGGGAATGCCTTGCACTTTTTTCACTCCTGGCCTCTCTTTCTCAGGTGCCCTTATGCAGGGGACAACTATCAGACACAGCTGGTGCCCATGAGTCTTGCTTCAGGACTACTGTTCCCCTCTCATTACCAACGTTTCACCTTCTACACATTCACCTTTGTGGACTCCACTTCCCAAGAGATGCTCTCTGGGCTGGTAAGATCCTGTCCTGGTTGCCTAGCTTCTTACTGAGGACAAGTAGCACGTGTGGGCAATAAAGACCACTTCATAACGCTTGGCCTTTAGGGGGAGTGGGGTGTGCAAAGACTAGGAAAATCCCCTCCTGAAACAGGAGAGAGGTTGAAGCAAGAAACTTTATTCCCGGAGACAAATGTGGCAGAGGTAAGATGCATCACTGGAGGGGTGTGACAGAAAATGAGACTACTAAAAGGGTAGGTCTACTCAAGTGAGTGCTAGCTTACTCGGTAAGCTGTTTTGTTGAACTAGGTTAGGGTGTGTGCTCTAACTATGGTAATCAATATTCTCTAAGTTTCTTGGCCAAAATGACTTGGAAATAGCTTTTGGTACCTGGGAAGCATCTGGGCTCTGAATCTCCTGAGCTTCTGAGCAGTTAAGTCACATGAAGTTCACTGTGCCTTGTACTGTTGTTTGCTCTGTGCTCCTGGGATCAATTCGCACCCAAAAGCAGTCCCAGCTGTACCTAGCAGTGGTCACAGTGTAGTGGTGCTTGGACAGCTGCGTCCCAGATGTCAGGGAGAAGTGCTGTAAGGCCAGATCTGACTGAGTTCGGTGGCGTATGGCAGAGGTATGAAAGCTGCCTTGCAGCAGGGGGCTCCCAGGCTATGGCCTGTATGTGAAGCAAGCCCAAGCAATCTTTCTGCCTTCTCCTTTCTGTGACCAGGTGCCCTGGGTCTGGCTGCGATATGGTGTTAACTTCCCTCATAGCAGCCTGGATAATGCTATGTTTTTGGATCTGTGGCTAAAACAGTGTTGATAATGCACTAACGTTCTATCTGTTTGCTGAATAGTGCTTGCACAGCATCAAGCCTTTTTCTCCTCGCTCTGTTTCTCAACCCCAAGTGAGTAGGCATGGAGTAGGGTAGAAGCTGGGAGGCAGCATAGCTGGGACAGCTGACCCAGCTTGGATAAAGGGATATTCCATGCTGTATGGTGTCATGCTCAGCAATAAGCACTGGAGGATTTTGTCTTCCAGTGTAGCTGATGCTCAAGACTGGCTGGGCATCAGTCTGCTTGTGGGAGAAGGGTGGGTGATTTGCCGTTGCATCACTTGTGCTTCGGTTTTGTTCTTCCTTCTCCTTCACTTATCAAACTCTCTATCTCTCCAGCCACAGATTTCTCTTGCTTTTGCTCTTCCTATTCTTTCCCCACCCTGCTGGGGCAGGGCAGGGGGAGTGAGGAAGTGGCTGCGTGGGTGCTTAGCTGCTGGCCAGGGTCAGGGCACCACAGCAGGATATCACCTGTCCACAGATACTGCCTGCACCATTCCAGGCTGTGTTTCATTCTTTCTAGGTGTACCTGCACTGCAGTGCTTCCGTGTGCCACCACTCTGTACAGGAGTCCTGCACCACCACGTGTCCTGCTAGAGCCAGTAAGTGTCCTAGCCTTTCTGCTTCCCCATCCAAAGGGCTGACGAGGGTCTAGCCTCCAAGCTGGGCGTTGGGGGATGTGTAGGCTATGGGCTCGTTCCCTCAAGCCATGGACAGCTTGACAAGGCTGTTACACTGAGGAAGGGCCCTTGCCCTTATGCCAAAAAGGCAGAGGTCTTCACAGGCTCTTAGTTCTGTCTCTCGCATGGAAGGCTTGGCCTTCAGAGCTGCTCACGTGTTGAGAAGCTGACCTGGACAAAGTCTGACTTTCAGGGGTATACATCTTCTCACCTAACCCCCCATATTGCTCTGTAGGAGGCAGAAGGAGTGCTGAGCATCCTCTTCAGGGCAGTGCCTCCCATGTCTCCAGTAAAGGCCCTGTAATCTTCCTCCAGGATGAGCTAAGACGGGACACAGCCAAGGATGGC
The DNA here is from genome assembly GCA_013398295.1 of Chionis minor. Classification (NCBI taxonomy): domain Eukaryota; kingdom Metazoa; phylum Chordata; class Aves; order Charadriiformes; family Chionidae; genus Chionis; species Chionis minor. The sequence continues at coordinate 23,447 of VZSF01010091.1, forward strand.
CTTGGTAAGCATGCCAGCCAGCATAGCCAGGCTGGGGAAGGGGCTGGTCTAAGTCTTCCCCTGCGGAAGGACCGAGCCCCTGGGGCATCCTTGTGCCTCGCTGGGGGAGTGCTGACTGGGGCCCCTCTCCCCCCACAGGAGCAGCTGTGGGTGCCGCAGCCCCCTGGGCTCTGGGGTTTGCTGCGGTGGCAAGCGGGGCGGCTCTGGGCATGGTGCTCGTGGCTGCTGTGCTGTGGCGAAGAAAGGTGCTGGTAGCGCGCGAAATCAACGTATTGCAATAAAGTGGCTGTCAAACCTGCTTAGTCTGTGGGACTCCTCCTCCCTGTCCCAGAGCACATGGCGTTGAACAGGAGCGTCCTAGGGACCATGGCTGTAAGCCTCTGCTTGCAAGACAAATTAACTTGATGGCTGTGAGAGAGCTTTCAAAATGACATTTCCCTGAATATCTCTTGCTCTGGCTATTTTTCTGCTCTGGCATTAGTGTTAATTGCCTGCTGCTGTCAAGAGGGAGCCCTTGACGTGGCCTGGGCTGCTGGGAAGCCGCAGACTGAGACAGGAGCGATGCTGGGTGGTGTCTGCACTTCTGTCAGTGGCTAAGGTGGCCCTCAAAAGTACTTGTCTCCTCTCAAACACAAAGTAGAAGTGCAGCAAAACTAATGAAAAGCAAACCCTACAGCTGCTTCTCCTTTGGGGCTGCAGAGCTGATACTGGGCTGTGCAGAGGAGCTGCGACTTGCCCCTGAGCTGACTAGATCAGTCAAGTGGCAGGACTAGAAGGCAGTGATGGAAAAGCTCTACACAACTACCCCTTCCTAATGATGCTGTATGTGGATCTACCCCTCTTGCTCTAGAAACAAAAAAGGGCAGATGGGGATATTTTTTTTTCCCCTAGAGGCTGAGAACAGGGAAACTTCATTCCAACTGGAAAAAAAAAAAAACTAAAGGGCCTAGGTGGTTTGAACTTCAGGAAAAAATTCAAACTTTGAAATAAAGATTAATCTTAAACCTTCCTGTGAGCGGAGAGTTCGGAGTCTTCAAAGCACTCGGACTAAAGCTGATTTGACACCACTGTTGGTATAACAGTGCCACGGATGTGCTTTTTGTGAGATGAGAAACAAAACTTCTGAGTGCCAGAAGCAGTTCCCTGTGGTGTGGTCAGCCACAGCAGCCACGCACGATCATTTACAGCTTCCCGACGTCCTGGGCAAAAACAGTCCAGCAAACCTCTTGTGGTGGTTGGGGAAGGGGCTCCACCACCCCCTTCCTGCCCAGGTTGGGAGAGCTCTGGTGCTTGCGCTCACACTGAGATCCCCCTTATAGCTGACAGAGTAGCCCTTGAGCAAGTATGCTTGAGGAGAAGGAAAAATAATTCCCCCCCTTCCCCTGCTTGATTAGAAAGTCTCTCTGTTAAGACAGGGGAGTAGGCTTAATCGTACTGCTTAGGGGCCTGTAAGGGGGAAGAGCAATTCTTACAGACGTGGAAGCAAAGAATGGAACAGTAGCTTGCTTAAGGTTGCAGATATTGTTTTATTTAATTGGCTGCTGCCAATACTGTGTGATTGGAAGGTTCTAATGGGTGGTGGGATCAGCTTTTTAATTCCTTGCTTACTCCAACAAGAAATTGCAGGAATCATCTTACAATGTTTTTATTCTAGCAGAACTGCACTTGCCTCCTACTTCCAGGATAACCAGTGCTCTTAGTCTTGCCTGCTTTTAAAATCTAATCAGCAGAGAAGATAAGCCTTCTCCAAGTGGTATGGTGGGAGGGTGAAGGAGGTCACAGGCTGGAGAAATCATCAGTTGAGGATAGGTCAAACAGCCTCCTCCTTTAGGGAGTGCATCTGGCAACTAAATGGTCTTGATACAGGTGGAGCTCTGTCTGGGAAAGCAGAGGGTGAACTCACAATGTGCTTTATGACAAGTCTTTAGCAGCTGTCTCTAATGTTAATTAACTGGGCAATTAGAGGAGTAATAAGGACCACACCTTTTCAGTACAGCAGGCAGGGTGCTCTGGCATGGCTGTTACCTGTGTGCGCTAGCCAAAATCTCACCACCTTCCTGGCTGCTGCTGGAGCCTTCCCATGCCTCAGTAAGGCAGGCAAAAATACTTGCTTAGAGAGTTCGGGTGCCTGTGTGGAGGCTGAAGGGGCTGGGAGAGGAGAGTCTCTGCCCAGGTGCTCCCTGCTGCCCTCCACGGGGCTGCTGAACCATCACAAAATGGCAGGGAGCTCTAGGCATCAGGTGGATTCCCTGGCAGGGACCATCCCTTCTGGTACAGAGCTGATCTTGCTGCAAGGGACCTGCTGCTTAGTGCAGGGCATGTGCAGGGGGAAGTGGAGGTGGGTGAGCTGGGAAATGAACTAGATTCCCTCACCTGCTCTGTGGGGAGTCCTCAGCGTGTAAGGCTGGCTGTTTGGTCTCTAGCAGGAGGGGAAGGGCACCGCAGCAGTGGGATGCCAGCTGGCTGTGAAGCACGGGCACAGGGTGAAAGCTCGGTGACATGGAGGTGTCCCCCTCTGGTGCATTGTTCCCCTCTTCCTAGTCTGTTCTCCTTCTCTACTTCTCTGGGGTTTCATTGCTGCTTTGTTCTGCAATTTTCTCTCCTGCAAATGTGTACTCTTTTCCTTCTGCCTTCATGGGTGAACTTTTGGCTTTTTTTCCCTAGGCCTCTGCTTTCTTTAGTTGGGTCTCATTGACTTTTCTCCTGTACTTTCTTTTGAGTAACTGCATGTGGCTTCTGGTGTCAGCATCCTCTTTTTAGCTCCACTCCGTACTGCCTGGTTATACAGCTGAACTAAAGGTGGCGTAGACATCGGCTTAGATTCCCGCAGGTGAGGGAAAGCTGCTGTGTCCAGGAGGGGGCTGTGGATGAAGCAGAAGCTGAGGAGAAGCAGCCCTGAGGCCAGCCAGCACCTGCCAGTTAAGGCTGTTGCACAGTGTTGCTGATAGACCCGGATTTTTGGAGAGAAACCCTGACGCTGAGCATCAGCACGCTTTGTTCCCAGAGGCCTTCCCCCTTCCCTCAGGAAGCGGTGTGCGCTGCCCTGCGGCGTCTGCCCACTGCAGCTTTGGAAGCAAAGCCCCGCAACAGCACCTAATACAGGGCTGCTCAAAACTAACATCCACGCTTGGCAGTATCCTCACCCTCTGGATCTTTGAGAACAGCACCAACCTCAAAAGAACCAACTCGCTTCTTTGCCAGAGCTAAGGAAGTTCTTTAAAAGCTCAGAGGTAACAATTCCTTTCTTGACCAGCTATGCTCACCTGAAACCTTAAATATGTGTCAGTTGCTATACTACAACCCAGGTGTTCATTAATAAAATATCTGAAAACTTTTATCATGATAGTGATGCTTTTATTAAAATTCTTAGGCTTGTATTACAATGCATCCTGGAGTGGAGAACTATACAGTATGTTACACAATATAAATATGTTTATTTCTGAAAATACATGAATATATTTCATATAATGCTGTAACAAAAAAGAGTGCTAGTTCATTTTAGTTAAAAAAAAAAAAGACAACAAACCTATAATGTGAATGGAGGTGGTGGTGATGGGGAAAACCAGTTCATGATGCTACGTCTTAAAACACTTTAAATTCAGTTTGTACTGATTCACATTCCTTACAGTCTCTGTAAAGCTGGAGGGATAATGGAGGGTGCACGTCGATACAGGGTTTTAGACCCTTGTATTTATGGAGATATACAGACTATTCACAGAATAATCAAGTTATAAATCTTCCTAGCTTTGGATGAAGCTAGCAAGATACACAGTGAATAACCAAGTCCTGCAGCAGCAGCTACAACTGAAATGTTACACATAGCACCTACTTTAGGATGCTAACTTTGAGTCAGCACAGACTTTTTTTAATTGGGGTTTTGGTTTGGGTGGGGTTTTTTTTGGTTTTGGGATTTTTTTTTTTTTTTGAAATGCTAGGTAACAACCCTTCTGAGCACTTGAAGAACCAAGCTTGGGCTGGTTGGTGAACTACAGCTGCCCTGGGAGCGCGTGGCTGGGGTGCTTTGAATCTCGGCAGAGATCCTGCTCTGGTTTTGAGGACTCTGAGGGCTCTAGTTGATCCAGGTGAGCAAGGGGGAATCATCTGTTACTGAAAGGCTAAGCCTCCTAAAGTTGATCTGTTCCTGCCAGCTTCTCAAATCTTGGTTCCCAGGCAAGTTTGGGTTGAGGAGGGGTTTTTAAACAGCAGCTGCCTGACTTTCGATTACTTTAGTGGGTAGAATAGTCTTTTAACAAGAGGCATGTGCATTAATTATTGTGCTAGTACCAGTGAGAGCTGGTGTGCAGGGACCACTGCAACCATGGAACCTTGAGAGGCATGCGCTGCCTGTCCCTTGAGTCTGGAACTGGTGGATATTTGGCAATAAGGCAGACGCCAAACACGGCCATAGCGTTACACGGTTGGTTAACGTGGCCCCAAAGGAGCAGGAGCTTGTAAAGGTTGCGTGTATTTGAGTAACGCTTCCTCGCAGCTCTCCCCTCCCTGCTCCCTTTTCCCAGCAGAGGGAGCGCCGGCTGAGCCCTGCAGCAGCACGGCCGCCCCGCCTGCAGCCTCGGGCCAGCTGCGCAGCCAGAGGACTCCACCCGTATCTTCAGAGCAGCAATTCCCGCCTGGTTCCCTAACCCCTTCCCCCACACAGACTGACGGCGCAGCGCTGGGTGCAGCTGAGGTGTTCCTTGGGTGCACCCTCCCGTCTCCAAAAAGGCTGTTTCCCGCAGTCTCCCCATGAGCCTGCACCATGCCAGCTTCTGTGCAGGGTAGCGCTGGAGCTAAGGGGCCTCAGCAAAAGGATTACAAGCTAGCGGTGGCCTCATAGGAAGTCTTGGCTTTACAGACTTGGTTTTCCTGTTGGATTCCAGCAAAATGGCACAGCTGGCCAGATGCTGCGCTGGGGACAAGCAGAGACTGCAACACAACCCTCCCGAGTGAGGAGACTGTCCTTCCAACAGCCACTTCTGCACCAGGCAGGGAGTCCCTACCACTCTTCTAGATGCTGCTGTGTCCCGTAAAGGCGAAGTTTATTTCAGCTGGGGAAGGTTTCCAGAAAGCAATGATAACTTAAAAGCTTCAGTGTTTCAGGTAATTCTGTTCCCAATCCAGAGAGAAGGAAGAATTTCCAAATCTTACTTAAAAGTCTCTGTTGGTTATGTCGCCAAGATGCTAACAGCAATTTTCATCTGTGTCTTGACTTTTGTAAGCGTACTTCAGATCCAGGAGCGGAGCTGCAGGTAGCTGAGCATGCATCTGTCCACAGACCCTTCTCAACCTCCCCCTTCCCTCTTTCCCTTCCAGCACTCAAATCGGAGCTGCTGTGTTGACGACTGTAGGATCCAAGTTGCACAAAGTAACCCCGGGGTTCTCAGTTTCGTGTCCGTTGGTGTTCCCGCTCTGCCTTTCTGAAACAGAAGCATGCAGTGAGTGTGAGAGATGAGAAAGGGTTTCTCCGCATTTAACCAGCGGGCCGAACTGGGAAGGTGGAAGATGAGGCTGAGCCTGGCTCTTTTTTAGTCTTGATTATGGGCAGATTTTCTCTTTCCCAAGACATCTGGTTGGCTTGTTATTCGGGAATCTTTTTGACGGACTGCAGATTTGCTGCTGTACTTGTTACAAAAAAGGCTGCATGATGTAGCCTATATGACTACAGATGCCTTTAAATTGTGGGTTTAAAAAAAAAAAAAGTTGGGGACTGTTAAAATGAAGGTATATGGGCCAGTCCTCAGCTGGCATAGATGCATTTAATTTGAACTTCAAACATCTGACCTGTTCTTGTCTTTGTATGTGGAGCATTTCTGGATGAAGGAACAGGACACTCTCATTTCTGTGCTGAGAAGAGGCAAAAAAAACCACAAAGAAACACATGCTGCTTTACTTATTTTACCTTGTTCCATTTGACTTGGGTTATCAGAAAGGCCATATGTTTTCATTCTTTGTATTTTGCCCCAGAACGATCATGGAGTTCCTCTCAGTTTTCTTCAGCTCCGAAGACGTAATATCTGGCCTTAACAAATGGAAAAATACAATTAAATTGACAGTGGTCAGAACACGTGGCGTGTTTTTTAGCATTAATATGCTGTGCATATGTACCCAGCATCCAAGCTGCGCCCAAAGCAGCTTCCCCCTCTCCAGTCTGAAATTCCAAAACAGATGCTGTCCAAATATTTGTGGCAGCATCCAAAAAAAAAGAGCTGCAAAATGCAGCGCTTGGCATGGTGTCACAATGTAATGGATGGACACAAACAGCACTTTGTTGAGCGCAACCTGTATTTTCTGCCTAGCTGGAAGCGAGGGGGAGAGACTGGTGGGTGAATGTCACGAGGAAGTTAAAAATTCTGGCCCAAAGTAGTAAGTAGGAAATGAGACATTTTGAAGAACAGCACTAAGCTAGCTGCTGTGGACTGTCTCCAGCTTAATTTTTTGTTTGTTATTTATTACATACAATTGAAAGAAGTGTAATGCATCCTGTTTGGTTGTAATGGCTGTTAGCTCAGGCCTCCAGGACTTACAAAAGACAAACCTTTTGGATCACTTTTTAAAAATAGCTGCTGTTTAAGAAAGAAAAGCTGTAGTTTTGGGTTGGTTGGTTGGTTTGTTTTTAAATGCAATATTTCAAAGCTACTTACAGAAAATAGCTATTTATTTCAAATAATAATAATAGCTATTTACTTCAAGTCTTTGATTTGAAAAATTTTTCAACTCAAAGTCCTGCCTGATGTGGTACAGACTCTTTATTTTGCCAGCTACTAATTTGTTTTCATTTTAATCTAAACTTTGTACAATTTTGCTTTGCTTTGTTCGGCTCTTAATTCTTTTACAATGGAATGGTGAAACTTCTGCCTTGATGTTATTCTTTAATTCTTTGGCTGCTTCTCAGCCCTGAGTGCAGAGATCTCCCTTGGTAGTAATTTCGCATGTGACGAGCAGCATCAGACCTGGGGCTGAGGCTCTAGGGCCCTTTTCAGCCTTTGCTGTGCAATACTGAAGATGGGGTTTTGTAATGTCAGAACTGCACTGTCCTTCCTAACTTACTTCACCCTAACCACAAAGCGGTCGTCATACAGCAGCAAGCTTTTGGTGGCTGTCGAACTGAAACCAGCGTCCTTACCATGAAAGATAGCATAATTTGAGGGTAGCTCATTCCCACGCAGCTGCGTTAAAGCTGCAGCTCCCATAGATACACGAGCTGGTGTGTCTGCACAGGAATGCCAGGCTGGGATTGCCCAAAGCTTCCCTAATTACATCCTGCCTTGGAAAGGGGTTGGGGGTAGCATCAGGAAAGCTCCTGAGCACGACTGCTCTCAGTGAGGTGGCTGCCTCTCTGTCTCTGCCAGGGCTGGAAGGGCTGCTGGGCTGGTCTGCTTCCCGGCAGCAGTCACGGCAAGTACTGAGAGACTGTGCGTCTCGTCTGTTTGTTGTCCTCAAAGGGAGCTAGGGAAAGTAAGGAAAAATGATGTGAAGGTGCTAACGTGCTCCTCCTTGACCCTGGATTTTGGGGGATCGTTTGTAACACAGTTGTAGCCAGAGACAACTGCACGTCTGTTATAATGTCAGATGGAGTGGCATTGCGCAGGCAATGAATTGATAAAGGTAGGCTCCCGCAGAACTTGTAGCCCAGCTCTCACAGGCCAGGCTGGATTCTCTCCTTACTGTTCAAAGCAGCCTCAGACTCCAGTTGTTTAACGTGGGCAAGTATTTGACCATGTGGTGCTTCACTAATCATTTAAGAACAGTTTTCTGCCACTAAAACTAGTTACAGGAGAAAGGCAAAAAGTTTTTGTCTTGGGGGTCATTTGAGCTGGAAGTATGTTCCTTGCTCTTTGTGGAGGGATCATTCTGCAATGATTTGGGGAATAAATCTACTTTTCCTGCCATAGGTCAGATCCAGGTCCATGTGCTGCTTAAGTTCATAACACCGTGATCAAGTTATTCATCGGCCTGTTCTGGCCCTTTGCACAAAACAGACGTTGCTTTGCGGGAATAAATGTACTAGCAGGAAAAAGAAAATGAAATGAAAACCTGAGCCTGTTTAGAACAATGTATGACAAACCACTGAGTCTTGTGCCAGTATGTTTACCTTGGCAGGCCCCCCTCTCTCCGGCTGGAAGAACCAAGTTCTCTCTCTACTATGAGAATTCTTTTGTAGATGTTTAAAAGAAAAAAAAGACAGACAAGAAAAACAAAACAACCGCCCTGGAGCAGATCATTCATCATACCCAGAGTGGGAGCATGAAAGGGGATTTGCTTTGACCTAGTTACAAAAACAACAACAAAGAGACTTTCTCTAATTGCCCAAATGACTCAAGTGGGACTGGGTGTCAAAAGCAACAAATCTCTGCTTCTTTCAGAGCTGTATGCTAATGTAGGGCACCAGGCTCCAACCTGTTCCAGCTCAAGACCTGGGGAGATGTCGCTGGGCCCAAGGAAGCCCAGGTAAGCAAAAGCCAGCCAATTCTATACGCCTGTGTGTACAAGCAGGACCAGGAGCCAGGACAAACATGTTTCATAAATTGTAATAAAGACAGTGGCTTTAAATGCTGCGAGTATCAAGGACTTCCACATTTGCTTTGCCAAGGACTGCAGACAAGCGAGACTCTTGCTTTACCATTCCAGTTCTGATGTAGGAAGGGCCAGGCTTTCTGTCCGGCGGCGTTTGCAGCAGCATTGGTCCACTAAGCCCAGCTTTTTATTTCAAAGGAGCCTGAGGGCAACGTATCCAAAATGCCAGAGGAGCAAGGCGCCCAGCTTTTCCAGGCACCAGTGAAAATCCCAATGTCAGTGCATTGCTATTGCAGGGCGTGGGGTAAAAAGAGCAAGAGCAAATACAGATAGGGCTGGGGATAAGAGTTAGGAAGCAGGAGAAGAGGAAATAGAGGGAGGTAAGGGGCATGAGTAGAGGCAAGGGTTTTACATTAGATATATGGGAGAAGAAAGTTAGTGAAAGAAAAGAGAAGGACATTCATCAGCTGTATAAAGAAGCCTGGAAAAATCAGTGTAGAAGACCTCTGGGGCTGCCCAGTTACAGCCAAGTAAAAAATCGTCCATTTTGGTATCTTGTTGTACAGCATTTTTCATGACAGTAGTAGTTGTTCAGTACACGTGTGAAAGTAGCGAAAGCTATTTCTGTTAGGAGCTATTGGGCTGGCCCTTCATTGGAAGGACGTGGATTTAGCCAGCCGAGGACTGTGCCTGCAATTCTCAGGCAGCAGCACTGGCAGCGTCCTCCGTGCTGCGGAGAAAGGGTCAAGTGGGAGGCTACAGAGACAAGACTTTTCTGAAGCCCAAATAAAGTTCTGGTTATATGCAGGTTTAGAGGGAAGGTTCACAAGAGTTTGTACTTTTTCCCCATCTGGTTCACCATCTATTTTAGATGGAACCGTTTGATCTCTTTCTGCTTTGTGTTTCTTTCAGTTTCCCAAACAATAGGAGGAAGCTTGCCTGTTGCATGTGCTTGGGCCCCAACCAGGCTTTTCCCAGCTGGAAAAATTACTCCATGAACTACAGAGGGTTTTTTTTTCTCAGCTGTAATTACAAGATTCCCAGTTCCCTTATGCATTTGGTAAGGTAGGTACAGGCAGTCTAAGGGGAACAATGGGACATTCCTGAGTGCTTAAACAACTGCTGTTTCCCCACCATCACCCCCTCCAAAACCTGAGGAAGGCTTAAGCGCATTTGAGCTGTTCAGCACAAGGTTACCGAGACCTCAGCTGAAAAAACACAGGGAGGAGCACAGCTCCATGTAATGCGTCTGCTTTGGTGAGTAACGTATCCAGGCTCTTCCTGTTACCTGATGATGTACAAAAACACTCCAAATTTACCAGGCCAGCTGGGAGGACTTGGCAAGCACACAGGGAATATCTGCACAAGGGGCAGCTGGCAGCACTGTCATGGCCTGAGCCAGACGCGCGCCACACAGTATATATGTGTACAGGGTATATAGTGCATATTGTGTGTTAGCATATAACTAGCCTGGTAGATGAACTTGCCCAAGGGACCGTCACGGTTCTCTTAATAGAAATGAGACTTCATATTTGACCTGGATGTTCATCCACAGCAACAAGCAGGTCCCACCCATGAGCACACGCTCAGCAAACTTTATCTCCTCCGACAGGAAACCTTCCAGATGATCCTGACTCTCCCATCCCATCACACATTAGATGTGACATGGGTTACTGTTCCACTGGATGAAAGGTGTGCAGGTGGATAGAGGAGAGCATTAACCTTGACTGTAATGCTTAGGAGGGTGCCGAAAGACAAATAATTAGGCTATAGAATGGCTCTGGCTAATTGTCAACATCCCCTTGCCCTGTTGGGGATAAGCACATTCTTTCAGGGGCCCTAATGTCTCCATTATTCTCACACAGGTAACATTATCCAGTTGGGATATTAAAGCACCTGGGCACTAAAGAAGCAAATGGCTGTGCTGGTGGGGACCACCATATGGAATGGAGAAAAGGTAAGGAGGGGTCTTCTCCAGCTAGCAACAACTAAGGGTAAATCTCCCACCCCCTCTTCCCAACCCTAAGTGAAAATCTCCCACAGCTCTGCCTTACCTGTACAACTGTGGGCAGGACCTCTTCAGAGCAGCAGAGGACAGCCCCAGCTTGTTCTGGTTTCTCAGCCGTGTCTTCCTCATCAGATCTCTCATTCTCCCCCAAGCATGGCTCTCACCCTAGGGAGCAAAAAGAAACCACAACTTGAAGGACCAGAGGCTAGATGCTGGCAGACCTCATCTGGCCGACACAGGATACTTTGGGGTACTCCAAGGTGGTAGGAAGAGGGGAGCTTCTTTATTTTGGACAGATAAGAGTCAGGTCCCACAAAAGAATTGTTAATACCCTGCGATGATGCCCAGTGGCCAGCCTGTACCTCAGTAGGAAGCAATGAGTTGGGGTGGATCAGTTGTCGGCAATACCATCCGTCCTTTTTGTATTTTGTTTGGTAACGTGCCCGTGTCCAGGACCCCGCTGTTCCTTCTGACTGACGGTGTCAGAGCGTGAGGGCGCTTCGCTGGGGAGTGCTCAGGAGCTGCCTAAAGGCACGTTTTACCTTATTGTTATACTGCACTGAACAAAAAGATGGGTTTGGTTTCCTACCTACTCCCAAGCACCCAGGGGGGCTTTTACAACAAAAACAACCCAAAAAAGCAGTTTGGCTCCCTTCTCCTTTCTATTAGGCCAGGTGCACTGGTATCAGCCCTTTCCAAGGTGGTGACTTGTGAGGCCCATGAATTAGAAGAGATCAAGCCTTTGTTCCCTGTCACGTCGGCAAGCTATCGGGCACCTCCATTTGAAATGCTAATAGGGATTATCAGGAGGTCAGGGAGTCTCATCAGGCGCCCCCATGTTTGTTCTCTCGGGCCTGAGCTCATCTGGACTCACGAACCGAACCGAAAAGGAGCCACTGCATCAAGACATTTCATGGGGTTTTTTTGCTACAATTTCCTAAAGTAATGGCTGGAAAACCTTGGTTACAGAGCAAAACCGATCACGCCCCAGGACTGGCATAATGGGGAGAAATGGTTCCCGTTTCAGTGAAGTTCTCAAGCCATTGTCACATTCGGGGCATTGTTCTGCCCCGCTCCCTGGTGCCTTCCCACTGCGCCGCCAGCAGAGCCATTGCTCCAACAGCGGTGGCCGCCTTACCCTGGGAGCGCAGCCTGGCGGCTGCCCAGCCACACGTACCAGCCCGGGCAGAGCCTCGGCGGTAATTCTTCTTGGGGCTCTGCTAAGTTCTCACTTCAAAGCTTCACGTGAGGTCACGGGCTCAGCTGAAAACTGCAACACCGGTTTCTGGACTATTGAGTTAATTGCTTGTAAGTGAGACTGTTTACTCACAGAAATATCAAACCTTTCTGCTTACTGCTAGGATTAATGTGCGCTGTGGAAGGGGTTTGGAAGCCTCAGCAGTTAGTCCTGGTGTTGTCCCAGGAAAGCAAGCACTGCTAGTATCACAGAAAGCCTGAGAAGTTGTCTGCAGTGAGGGTGCGAGAACAACAGACCATGTGCACTAAGTCATAACACACGTTACTTTGATAGTAAATTTCAGGGGTCAGTGAACCTCTTTTGTTCATGTATAATGCTGTCCACTACGGGGGCTTGGTCCAAGACAGTGCACGTACAAGTTAAAGATATTCTGCAAAGGCAGTACATACCGAGATGTTCTTGCTGACGTCCAGACCCTAAAAAGAAAAGACAAATATGCAGATAAATAACAAGACATCATCTGTGCTGGGAACAGACTGAGCTCTGTTCTTAGCTCTGCCCTGGAGTCCACCCATAGCCTTGGTCAAGTCCGTTATCTCTTTATGATTGCTCTAGCACGTGATAATCCCTCCTTTACTACCCTACTTCTCGCCTCTCTTTTGTATTTAGACTGCCGGTTCATGTGTATAGCACCTAGTAGCCTGGGGACTAGTGCAGCAGGATTAAAATACAGTACCTGGCTGTATAAGTAAATGGGGCGCTTCATGCTCAGGGCACAAAATGCAGTACTAAATGGCAATATTAAGGCGTGGTGTAACAAGACAGCATGAGGATTCGCTTTATAAAGAGTGTGGATCTTGATTCTGCAGTCCTGTGAAGTCATCAGGACTTCCCAAGTGCTTACATTAATGCTCATACTCCAGAAGCTGGCTGCACACAAGCCAAAGCGTGGAGCGCCTTTCAGGATTAAGCCTTGATTTGGTTTCTGAAGTTCTTCGGAGTGTTTGCAACCTATTTGCAGCTTTGGGGTGGAAATTTCATGAGGAGATTTTTCCCGTGAGAGACCTACTCCTTCCTCTTTCCTGTCAGGCTGGGAATACTCTGATTAGAGCCTCTGCCCTGGCATTTCAGCGCTTCTGATCCCCACCGGAACCTGAAAGTGCTGAGGCAGCCACAGACAATGGGAAAGAAAGGGAGAGGGGAAAACATTCCTTCTAGCTCCCTTGGACTTCAGTGACACTGTTTCCCTGGAACACACTTTAGGGACTGCAGCTAATTACCCTGATATGCTGCCAGTCTGGTAATAAGCGTTGCCAGCTAGGGATTGACACACTAAAATTTTCATATGTGGTAATGAATGTGTGGTTGGGTTAATCTCACTAGCAGCAATAGTGAAGTTACTTGTGACAGTTCGTGTGTTGAGTTGTCTGGAGTTACCAAGGGCTAAAGCTCATGCTGCTGTCTGCAGCGCTCCTCTCCCCTGCACCAGTGCTCTGTTTGTGCCTTTCTTGGCTTAAAGACATAATTGGCTTCATTTAAGGCTGTGATCAGAGGGGCACATAGCACACTGGCCCCCACTGTCCCAGCCCCACTCAGTAGCAGACAGGGTTGGCTTGTTCTTCCGGCACCCCACTCTGATCTGCCTGAGCATCCCTACGTGTCCCACAGGTCCCACTTGGACTGGCTCCAAGCTTATCACTCACCTTTCTTACTGCAGGGTCCTTTGACAGAAAAGCCTGTCCCTCAGCCATACTACCAGCTTCTCTGAACTCATTCTCCTTGTTGTTCCTATTGTTCGATGACTTCCTGAGTCCCACCATCAGCTGGCTGTTTCCTGATTCCGGGTATCTCTCACTTCCTGCAACGAAACACAAGGACTTGCTCACGTTTCTCAGCAGTGTCCTGCTAGGACGGCCTCTGGGCAGCGCTGCCAGTAAGCTGTGGCTCCAGATGGGATGAGAAAGAACCCAAAGGATTTAATGACGGGATGAGACCTCATGTGTTTTCATGCCACACTTCAGTGGAAAGAAGGTAAATGCTCCAATAAAGTGTTCGACCACAGCAGACTTTCTAATGTCTTCCTCATGGTCTCATTTTCCTTCCAGGCCTGCTCTGAAACTGCCAGGAAAGAGCATTTCTGAGCCTCATCACTAGATATCCCAAAGGCCATTTACGCTCTGACTCAGTCCTGCTAGGAGGTGCGTTGATGTTTTGCGTTTCACCAGGTATTAGAGGCAGGCTGAAGTCCAAGTTTTGAAATAAACTAATCAGCCTCGCTTAGCGGGCCGGTTCACATCTAACACTGGATCCAGACTTTTCAGCTGGCTTTATCATCAGTAGGCTGAGCACAGTCTTCCTCAGCCTTCTGGAAAAGCTGGTCTCTGGATCCAAGCTTTGCAGCTGGGGCTTATTTCCACTTGGTCTATAGAATAAGTCATCCTTCAGGAATGTGTTCTGTGCCTGCTTGAGAGGGTAGGAGACTAATACCGGGCATAAGGCTTTCCATCTTAGATCAGATCCTACCTTGGCTGGGAATGGATTTTAAAGCCTCATGCAGGGGCTCCACAAATGAACCCATTCAGGCATGCTAAGTTTCCAAAACAGAGACCCATTTTATAATGCATTTGTCCGAATCTTTGTAGCTACAGCTGCAGAGCAAAAAGTCCTGCTTCACACATGTGAAGAAGCAAGTGTTAAAATCCTATGTGTAGTTAAAGCATTTTAAAATGCATCTCTCAGCTTTCCAGGTAAGGTTTAGTTCCACTAACACCTTGCTCTGTTCCCATCTGTCTTTCCTAGGGAAAAGGAAGTTGCTCATCAGCTTATTTCACCAACTGGTGGCAGGCAGGAGAGCAGGTTAGTAGAGGTACTTGAACTCACCATTGCAGCTGCTCAGCTTTTCAGTGTTTGCTCCTATTTCTGGGATGATGGAAAGATCGGAAGGGTTTCCAGTCTGAACCAAGAGGCTGTGAGGTCTGCTCCTCCCAGCAAAAAACGTTTTCACGTCTTGGTACGAGTTGAGGAAGATGTTGGCAGCTCCACAGGAGCAATGCTGCAGAAGATATTCCTACACCAGACAAGAAGAAAGTATGTAGACTCTCAGGTAACCCAGCAGCGTGAGGGTACAGACAAATTGCAATCATTCCAGCACAGGGATGCCCAGCTTTGTGCTAAGACCCATCAGGACCCAGAAAAATTATTTAGTTCTCTAAAAAGCTGAGGAGCCTGGCGTTGGCAGTGTAGATTTTTCTTGTTTCTTTTTTCATAGGTTCATTGGTGTTTAACTTAAATTGCCTGATATTCAGCATCTTTTGGGGTTGTTTCCCAGAAGGAATTGAATACAAGTTTCTAAACACAGAGCTGCTTGGCTAAGGCATTTGTGTAAATAAACCAATCTGTTATAACAGTGACTCACATTAAAGATAATTATATTTGTTTTGGAAAGTGCACAGACAGCAGCATCTTCCATTTTTATTGATGGGATACCATAGTTCTCTTACATGTTACCAGTGAGATTCACTGTACGTGGTACTTTGGCTGGTGTACTTCTGCTGTAGCTGGTGTGGTGGGAAGGGGAGATTTTCTACCTTGCACAACTATGTTGCCCAAGAGTTTAAGAGGGCAGGAGGCAAGGACAGCTTTATCCAGCAGAAGTGGAAAGGGAACCAAACTGTTTATTGCTGTTGGCCTCTGGAGACCCGCAAGCAATTGACAGTTTTAATGTAATGTCCCATCTGGACATGTTGCCACAGCAGTGTGGCACTTCGCAGTACCTATACCTTTGGGTCATGCTTTGAAAATCTGAGGAAAGATGCTGCTTTTGGCCCAGGGCATGAAAGACTTCATTGTAAAGCAAAGGATGTGGACTGACTGTGTTCCCTTCGTGTCCTAGGATCAACACCATACCCAGCAGCACCTGCTGTGGCTATGTCTGGGAGGTCTTTTCATGAGGTCATCAAGATGGTGAGATCCAGTAGGATCACAGCAAAGGTAAAGAAGGATACATCCCTCTCTCTTTTGGTTTGGTGGCTTTTTTGGTTTGTTTTTTTGTGGTGGTGTTGTTGGTTGGTTGGTTGGTTTTTTAAAGATCCCTGATTCTGCTGGCAAAAGCTGTTGTCTGCAGCTGCACAGCATTTTGCAAAAGATCAAGCGTTTCTCTGTGGAAGACACGCTTAGAAGACTTACGATGGAACGAGGTTTCAAAACGTGTTCTAAGTTTTCAGTCAGTCCACTTGGTCAAGGCTAGTCCTGCGAATGACAGCTAGAGCACCTCCAGCTTCTTCCCACAATCTAAACTGCCTAGTACTTTATGGAATAAGTCAGTACAGCTCTGCTAGCTTCAGCAACCTGCATCATCTGAGTGCTTCTGGAGATGTCATCAGTCTCTGTGGCAATGTCCCTACTGCTCTCAAAATGGCATTGGGAGCACTGGCCATCTACAATCCTCATGACCAGCTCTTAATATCACACTAACCCATCTCTGCTCTGGGGACTGTGTCTTCCCTAGCTGTGTCTGGGGCATGGGAACATTTCTATGCTCATAGTCTGCATGGAGAGTGAACATGGTTTGGAAAGTGGCCTTTGGACTCCCTCCGAAGTGTGATGTGGACGGCAGCCTCTACATCTTATGGCAAACTGGGGTAGTAGTGTTCCTCTTCTACACAGAGCGGCTGTGACTCTAACAAGGAAAATGATGGAGAGCTGCTCACATACAGGAGATGGGGGCACCACAGATACGCGAGAGAGATCACCCAGTTCTGTAGAGCACATTGCAAATGCTGAATGTTACATCTGGGCATCCAGTTCCTCACTGAACAGTATGGGACAAAGGCAGCTGAGAAGGCACTGTGGAGATATTTTAGAAAATACCAGAAAGATCAAAGTTTCAAATACTTAAATGACAGCACGGTGCCTTTCATTTCAGTGGGAGCTGGGGAGGAGGGGGCACATGCACCAGATGAGGAATTGACCCTGAATTTGCAGCTTGGAAGAGTCACTTTGAGCAATGACTCACAGTTGTAAAGCTTCAGGAAATGTGTTAACAATTCCCAGGCTCTATGTAGGAGGCTGCATTCCTCTGAGCGTGAGAGATGGGTACATGGAAATGACGGGCTGTGCTGCTTTGCAACCTGACTCACAACTTGGCTTTGGCTCTGAGGAGGAGTCAGGCACCTACTGCAGATCCAGTCCCAGCAGGTGGGAGAGCACCACCAGGGGAGGAATGACGCTGTCAGGAGAATAAAAGACTTGCCACAGCATGGCTGGGAAGAAATAGCTGAGCGTGACAAACCCCTTCTGTTCCTTTGGGGGTGATAAAATAAATAGAAAGGGAGGGAAGGAAAAAAGCTGGAAACGTGGTGTGATGGCCAAAGATAAAGAACTGAGAAGCAGACGTTGGGTAGAGCTGAACAAAGTATGGAGGGGGCTAAAAAATGCTGTTTAGGAGGATACTGAAATGATTTGCAAATTCCCCAGCTAGCTCTGGCTGATTGATTAAAAAAAAAAAAAAAAAAAGACAGATGGGAACACTGAGAAGTTTCATGTCAGAGATTCATTTGGCAGCTCAGAAGTGCAGGAAGGAAAAGACAGCATGGAACTGGGTACTGGTACCACTGCTTCTCTTTCCCATTGTGTCTGTTTTATGGGAAATCCTGGGATTTTGACAGTTTGAAACCAGAAGGAAAAGAAAGAGCTTTTAATTCAAAACACAATTGCTAAGGAGGTCCATGGAAATGTTTTGTTCTGATAGCATTGACAGGGGTAGATATGTTCTTGGGAAATTTTCAACTGTGGAGAAGTAAAACCTCCAGACTTTGAGCTTGGCCATCACATGAGGTGAGAGGGATGCTTTTTAACTCAATAGAAGCAAGCACATCTGGGAAACAAAACCAAACTTACTGTAAGAACTTCTGTTCTTCCAGAAACCCAAGCCCACCCTAAGGGAAGCTGAGCCCCCTGTGGCTCCCTGAAGATCAGAGCACTCATCCCAGGTGGGTGTGGGGTCAAGTAAATCAGCATCTTCCCTAACACAGACTTGGAACTTTCCATCTGGGCCTTGAGTCCACTGTTTAATGGAAGCTACTGTGGCGTCTGCTTACCTCTTTTATCTGTCTCATCTTCTGCTCCTTCTGCAAGCTGCACACTTGCTTTTGGAGACGCAGGTTGTGCTCCTGCAGCTGCCCAATCTTCTCAATCAGTTGGCAAATGTGTTCCAGGTATCCCAGACCAGATCCCAGGGCCTTGCTGTTACCTTGGTTCACCTGCAATGACAACACAGCTTGGACCGTGGAATAACAGCAGAGCAGTCCTTACGAGCAGCTGGGCGGCCAGCACGCTCCTCATGGTTGCGCGAGCCGTGGGAAAGACAATCAGGCTTCCTCTGGCAGGGGGCTTTGGCTATAGCCAGATTTCAGCTACAGCGTTGCTTGGTCGCAGCTCTTTTCTGGATTAGCCAGCAAGATGCTCCATCAGAAGGACTCTTCTGACTGATCAGAGGCTGACACAGAGGTAAAACTTCTGATGGCCTGTTTCTAGTTCGACCTCCCAGGCTAATTTTTATGTTTTACTGGCCATAGCACACTTACAAACATAGTCGTACTGTACGGTACATGTGACTGAGGTTAGTTAGCATGGCTCGTTTAGCCCATAGCTGTCATGCTTATGTGTGCTCAGGCTGAGCTTGACTCCTACCCAAAGGTACGTATCTGCACGTTGCAGTGATTTGCCGCTTTGTGACCAACTCAGGGGCACATTTTGTCTGCCTTTGGCAATCTGCCACCGTTACGGCATAGCTGCACTCATCGTTGGTGGGTCGGTGAAGGGCACAAGTGCCCGAACCGAGCTGCCAAAGCGAAAGAACGTCTTTCCACGGGCCTTTAGCAGATCCCAGCTTATGTCCCTGCTGCTACTTTCTCAGTCATTAAGAGATGCCTGAAGAAAGCCTGCAGGATGAAGCGTGCCGCTTGGCTGTGGCGGGGTGCTCTGTACCACCGATCCCTCCCCACCCCGCAGCTGCAGAGTCTCGCTGCTGCCCGGCCGAGGGCAGTGCCGGAGCCGGCCAGCAATCCTGTAATCCTGCGGCAGAGGGAAGGCAGCGGTGCTTCCCAGCCTCCCGCCCGGCACCTCGCCGTTTCTGGCCCCAGGACTTCCCCCGCGCAGCAAGTGTCCTCTCCTGCACCGCAAGCGGAGGCTGCCGAACGTGCTAACGAATACACGCAGAGGCTCACTTCCACCTTGGCGCTGCCTGCTGATGTGCGTGTGATATCAGTAAGTAAAATAAGCCTCGGTCTTTACAAAAGCAGCACTCTAAGTTTATCTTACTTCAAAAAATAAGTTCCCTCTACAAAAGCAGGAAGCTTACTCTGTCTCCTTTCCCACAACAATCTGCATTTTTGGGGAAATGCCAGCCTTGGGACTCTTCCTGTATTTTCATTATGTCAGAAAGCTCCTGGTGTGTTCAAAAATAATCAACATTAGGATTTACTTCTTTTTAAACAAATGATGATACAATGTTATTTATAAACAGGTATTATTATGTCCAGATGCTTTTGTGTCTGAGGTTGGGACAGAGGTCACATGAAATCATATGAAAAGCTGTGATGACTCCAAGCCAAGCAGTCATTCACATTCATGATTTTTATTTTCCTCTCAGGCAGAGGCTGCAGAAGCGGTGGCAAGACAAAGGTTACTCAGCCATAAAACTGAGTCCTCAGCATGTCTGTGCAGTGGGAATGGGCAGCCCCAGGACCCACAGGGAGAACAAAGCCCCCACGGTGCCTGCTGGGAAAAGTTTGAATCAAACGCATCATAACCAGCATATCTGAAAGTAGCTAAGGATTTTGTGGTGCCCAGCTTCAGAAACATGACTTTTCAGAAAGTACGTGAGTATTAGCTTCTGAAAATCAGGGGTCTTTTTAAGCTGTCCCAAAATGCGTAGCCTCGTTCTCCTGGAAAATGTAGGCTTTCTGCCACTCTGTGCCATCTTCTTGCACATTTAACAAGTTCCCTTTCTGCCAGTTTGCTGTTCCCGTGACTGATGGCATGTCTATATTGCCCTGTGGAGACAGTGAGCCAAATCCAGCCCCTTTTATAGCTGTAGAAACACAAGGGAACACTACAAGACACAGAGGAGCTCTTGGAAAAGAGGACGAAGGAAAACATTTGGCTGTAAGCTCAGGACTGGGGAGAGGGCAGAAAGCACTTCACTGTCACCTCTTTCAGGCAGGGACCCTCTTTATGTTCCATATTTATCCAGTGCTTAACACTGTAAAGTCCTGCTTCGTGTTCACAGCTGCTAGGTTTATAGCCCAAAACAGGCAGGGGAAGAGAAGAGAAGGTGGCCCAGATTCCCGGTGCTCTGTGCCTAGGGCCGAAGGCACTTGAAAGCAAAGGTGTTTTGGGCAGGCAGAAAATCTGGCTTTTAGCAAAAGTTAGAGAGAGCTTCTCAATCCTGAGAATACAGGTCCTCAAGGGGAAAAAAAAGCCCAAACAAACCAGGAAAAAGGTGTTGAGCAGTTGCTCCAGGCTTGGGGCAAAGGGGGATTTACCCCTGTGGAGGACCTAGAGCTGGCAGCCCCTGTCTCACAGACATCCTTCACAGGCTGCTCAGGGCAGGCAGTCTGGGCTATTTAACAGGGAATTAATTTGCATTTTATTGAAGTGATCCCAGCAATGGCGAATGAGCAAAAGGCAAATCAGGCAGAGCCTGCAGGGCCTGGCCATCCCCGCAGGGTTGGCCACCTCTGCGGTCAGCGTGCAAGGGTAAAAGCTTCTAAGGGGGATACTCCACCTTGCTTGCCCTGCCACAAGGCCGTTAGCATCAGGATTGCTCAGATATGGCAGGCATTCAACAGAAAATTTGTGTAATTCAGCTGGTTGTCCCCAAAATGATTGCCCAGAGAGGGCCTCTGCAGGGACCCTTCCAGGACTTTCTTCTCCATAGACTGGAAATACCTAAACAGCCCTCACTATCTTCTAGTCATGTGCAGCATAGAACCTGCTCTGTCACATTCTGATCTAAATATTTTCCTCTCAGCACCTGTTAAGAGAGTTGTGTGGTAGCAGTGGAGGGTGAGCAACCATAGGAAAACTGCAAACATTTTCCAGGATGAGTCTCTTACAGTCTCTGTTCTCCTGGTTGAAGCTTCCCAAAACATTCACCTAATGGGACTGAAATTTTCCCCATTCCCCACATGGGGATTGTCAAATAGTATTGGAACAAAAGCCATGTGCCCGTTTTTGAGTTGATGAAATCTCTGAAGAAGGAAAAACATCTCACCCACTTTTTTGAAGGTGAGGATGCAGAGGATCAGACAAGACACAATTTATGAATCAGATGGTTAAAGTTGCACTAGGAAGGTAACAACACAATGTATAAATAGGTGCCAGATTTTGCTTTCAGGTACATCAGACTGAACCAGACCCTCAGCTGGAAGAAAAGGAATCCAAGGAATACTAGGCTGAGTTATTCCCACCATGGTTGTGACCCTGCGGAGTTAATGTATGCTACGCTGACCTGGCACCCTTGGAACTAAAAAGAGATCTCTGCCCTTGTAAGTGCTCACCTAGCTAAGTTTTGGGGGTGGGTTTTCAGTGCATGTATCCCTCTCAGCTGGCAATAAACCATCACAGCTGTGCTGGCCCACAGATTTCTTAGGAAGCTTTAAAATACAGCATCTGCACTGGGAACTTTGGCCTATCTGGAGCCCTCTAGTCAATATTTTGACTGGTGTAAAAGCACGTTTTTCTCTGAGGCCACCAGAGTCACAGAGATGGTATTCTGTCCCTCTGTCTCTGTGTAGCATCGTGCACTCTGCAGCATCTGAGCACTGCAAAGGTTTGAAGTTCAGTGGGAGCTGCAAGAAAGACGGTTGTTTTCAAGCCCCTTGTCCGATTGAGGTACAATCAAAATCTGCATTTCTGACCATCTAATCAGCACTTTGTCCTGCCTAATTTCAGCCACGATCTGTTACTTAGATGCGTGCAATGGGCTCTTCTTCAATTGGGCTTGAGGGAAAACTGTCCTGGGCTGGACCTGGCGGCAGGACTAGCTCGTAGGAGAAGCTTTTCTTCGTTCAGACAAGAGCTCGCTGATGTTTCTTACACTGAGGTTTCTGCACTTCATGCAATGCTCTTCGCTTTCTCTTGTGGATAGTTTTGAGTTGTACCCTGCTCCATCCTCCCTTAAATCCCTCACTGCCCACTCCTGCCACATTAGCGTGGCCAGTACGGAGGCAGTGTGGTCACTGCGCCGACAGCCACGGAATGTAATTACAATCCTGCCATCGCAGGCTTGGAGCAACTGATTAGTGACGCCACAGGCTGAGTGGGAAGCATTTGTCACTGGAAGCTGACAGCACCAAAAGGCCCGTGAATAACAGGAAAGAGAGGGATCGTGCTGTATATTTCTGATGGCTCCACCCTGCTGTCCAGGAGGGGCTGCGCTTACTGATAGCTTCTGGTTTCCTCCGAGTGGCACGCACAGGCTACGGGGCTGACCATCACAAGTTGCCCCATCCTTCCCCTGAACCGTACTCTCTGCAGAGAAGTATTTTGACTGCTTTGGCGTGGAATAATTAGCACTGTGTGAATAATGGGGTTTTCTTTTTTCATTTAATGACAATGCTCCCACCCTCTCTCTTCTAGGGGTATGGGCTGACTTTAAATGTAAACTTTATGGAGAGTGAGGAAGTGTTTGCAAAGCAAAAGCATCAAAAGCTAAGTATCTTCAAACTGAGCCTAAACATTTAATTTGCCTTAAAAGGAAATGCTTTTATTTAGGCTTCAAAGTTCTTTCACTTGTTGTTCGACAGCTTCCACTTTCTTTCATCTTTCTAAATGTAGGCAAATTTCAAAATAATAACAGTTCAAAACAAAAGATCAGAAACCTTTGTTTAAGAAACGCCAGACTGAAATGATTTGATGTATATTTTCAGCCAAAGCCATTCACCAAATGAATCCAAACGGTCAAAACATTTGGTCATTTTCAATCCCTCTTTTTCAGCAGTTTCCTTCCTGTTCTCTTGTAAGTGGCCTCAGCAGTGAGGAAGGCCAGGAGGACATCAAGGGACATCATCATCCAGAGACTGAATCCTCCCTTGCTCGGCTGTGCCGTGCCGGTAAGCACAGTGCCGTTGGCATTGCCACAGCCAGCTGGGCTGGGGAAGCTCAGGGCTCTCCTGTTGCTTGAAAGTTGCATTCCCCAAAACAGCCACAGAACTGAGGAAGCTGCTATCACCTGTAATTAAACAATGCTCTCACCTGGTATTAAATATAGGTCAGTGTAAGCACTCTTGCATCTCCATCAACCTGAATTTAATGCAGCGGGAATTGGTTCGATGGAACAATTTGGCTTGCCCTGTTCTTTGCCAGGCAGAGTGGGAATACCCTGCACTGGCCTGCTGTCTTTCAGACAACACCGACTGCATTTCCCGGGGTATCTGAGTCCCTCGGACGACATCAGGCCAGAAGAGAGACTGGCTCCTAAGTACCACGTTGTATCTTGGGCAGGTGATGGGCAACTGTGAAAACCGCGGCGTAAGCCTGCAGCAGAGCCTCCGCTGGGGTGAGCCAAGGCGCAGCCGTCAGCTGTACGGGCAGACGGTCGGCCGGACGGTGTTTCTGAGTGGGTCTCGCTCTTGTCCTGCCTCTGCGGCACAACAGTGAGGACAAGTCAATCTTGCGAGGGCAGAAGGCTCTGCAGCGGCAGGAGGCTGTCCCTGCCTCCGCGGCACGCGGCGCAGCAGCCACCACGGGGCTGTGCAGCCGCTGGGGCCATTTCTTGCCCCAGCCAGCCCGGGTGCTCCCTGGCATCCCAGCAGCTTGCAGAGTGGTGCTCCTGAGATGCAGCAAGCCTGGAGGGGCTCTGTGAAGAGGGGCGAACTTCCCCAGCGCCTAGGTCACAGCTGTATTTATACAGCTCGAAAAACAAACAAAGAAAAGCGCTCTGGGGCACAGAGCTTTAGCACTCAGCCAGTGAGGATATTAAAAAGGAGGGGAGATAAGCCACCAAGAGCTTCATTTCCTCTTCAGCTTCTTTCTAATTTATTCTCCTGTTTATTTAAATGCTCTGCTTTGGGAAACTGAGGCTCCATTTCACAAAGGATTTAGAGGAATTTCATGGGCAGCCAGAGCTGTCAGACAAGACCAAGCTGGCTGCAAACCCTCTGGAGCGCAACAGAGAATTTAGGTAGCTTTTGATAAAGTCTCCTTGTATTCAAACTCTCCTGCTCCGCTCCTGTTGTGAACCCTCTGCCAAAAGGCCGGGTTGCTGTCTGTCTGGGAACAGACCTCTGCCTTCTGCCACAGGCGAGGCAGCTCTGGGGAGGAAGAGGTTGCTGCACGGACTGTGTGGTACTTGGGCAATGTGAACAAAGATGGGCCGTCTCTGGCCTTCCCGGCTGCGTGGGAGGTTTGGTGTGCTGGAGAGGAAGGCTGTCGCCTGGTGGTTCAGGGCCCAGGCAGAGAGGTCACTGTAAAATTATAGGCACAGCACTTGTCACTTGGCTTCCTCCCACCCATCTCCCGTTCCAATTCATCACGGTTACAGCAATGAACGCCCCAAAAAGAAATCCCCGTGATGCACCGCTTGATATTTTTGGCGTGTCTGTGTGACCCTCTTCGCCTAGCGTGCCCCCTCCTTTCCTCCTGCTGGCGGGGATTTTTGGCCTGTCTCTCTATCAGCTTCCCCGTTAGGTCCCCCCGTCGCTGGTTCGCGGCCGCCACCGCAGCGGCAGGCGAGGCAGCCACCGTCTGCGCAGCGGCAGCGTGGGGCTTCAGGCAAAACACTTGGGGGCATCCACGATGGGAGAAGGCATACGGAAGGGCTTTTTATTCTCCCATCAGTCACACGGTGTAGGCAGCACGGGGAAAGGTGTAGGACAAGCTGCTGAAAATATCATGTCTTTAAAATTCGGTCAGTCTCAGAACGCAGGAGTTTCCATTGCAGCTGTGCTGGAGGGTTAAAATGGCATCTCCGCGCCCAGCCCAGCTCAGATTCGAATTTGTGCATTAGTTCCCTGCTCGCTCATTCGAGAGAGCTGGCTGAAGAGGACAGGACAGGCCCAGACAGGAATGAGCTACCCCTTAGCCAAGTTCTTTCCAAACTTCATCGCCCCGACAGCAGTCCAGCTGTTCCCAGGAACAGGAATAACCTGACCTTGAAAAAGAAACTATGTTCTGATCCCTGTTCCATGTATCAGAGAATGATGACTAACTTCATAATCCTCATTTTCAAAACCAGAATCAAATCCATCCTCCAATCTAGAGCTTTTTGAAACATCAGATCTCAGAGAGCCATTAGTCATCCCTACCCAGACCCAATATATGTGAATTACTTCAGAATCCCAAGGCTATAAAAGAGCTCTTTGAAAGTCAGTTGCCAAGATCTGCTTACAACAGTTTCAAGGGGAGATTTTCTAACTCACTTAGATGTGTCCTAATTTGTGACAGACAACAGGACTTCAGCTCTGACTGCGGTATTTGGACAGGCCTAGCTGTAAGATTCAGTTTAGGTGTTTCTTACCTCACTCAGTCTACAGCACTCATCCATGTATTCATCCAGACTGTCACTTGTGGGGTACTTCTTCAGCTGATGACCCTGGATCTGAAGGTCTTGCATGCTGCCAAAGTTCTCTGGGAAATTGTCAGCAATTGTCTTTGGCTCTTCTATGGCAGCTGGGGTGGGAAGAGTGTTTTCCCTGGGAAGGTCCAACTCTGAGGCAGGTTCCTTTTCCAGAGATTGTCTTTTGCTTTGGTCAAAATGTTCACTGGGACTTTCTTCCTGAGGGACACTGAAGTCTTCAAGGGAAGCTGTAGGACCCTGCACAGCATCTGCCTCCTGGCTGTAGTACTCAGCTTGCTTTTCACTCTCTGGATCGTGGTGGCTGACTTCTCTGGTACACTCTTTATATGTTCTCATTACCAGATGGTCAATTTCTGGAGAAGAAGAGGTGCTAAGCACACCCGAGTCACAAAATGAGTCTCTGCTGTGAAGCACAAAGCTCTTCTCTGAACCCGTTGGCGTTGATGGAGAATTAGCCCCGCTTGGCAATTCAACCCCCGAGTCCTCGGATTCAAA
This sequence comes from Chionis minor, assembly GCA_013398295.1. Lineage (NCBI taxonomy): Eukaryota > Metazoa > Chordata > Aves > Charadriiformes > Chionidae > Chionis > Chionis minor. The sequence continues at coordinate 49,241 of VZSF01010091.1, forward strand.
TTTGGAGAATCTGTGAAGTCGGCACTTGGACTCGAAGGCACTGAGATCAGGTAGTGTGGCTACGTAGTCTGTGCTTGCCGGGGCATCTGCATGGTCCGGATCTGCTGGTGCAGCTGCTGCATTTGGGTTTCCCTGGCAGTCCGGTGGGAGGCTGGCGCCAGGGAGATGGGACTCTTCTGTGCAGGCTGTGTCAGCTGGAGCCTCTGGGATTAACCCTGGGTTTTGAATTCCTTCATTACTCAGTATCTTCATATGTGTTAGCACGACTTTGTCCTCGGCAGGTGGGCTCTTCTTACCTGCTTAAAAGAGAACAAGTAGAAGGTCACAAGAGGCTACAAAACCCAGTGTACAGTGCATCCCCTGAGGGACGTGAAATGTGAAACTGTCTATAGCAAGGTGGTAGAGGGGGGCAGCCCTAATTTGTTTTTCTTGAGCTATATGAAGCTTTCTTTTAGGGTTTGCTGCAAGAGAAGTTTTGTGTTTCACAGCCCCGGAGTCCTTTAGGGGGAGTCACAAATGCACACAGAGTTCTGATTGAGGAGATAGGTAGAAAACAGCGCATGGAGCCAGGAAACTTCTTAGTGATTAACCTGCGTACAGACACAGAGAAGTGCATGTTCTTTCAGCACGACAGACATTAATTTAAGGCTAAAATATTTCCTCTGATTAAATGTATTCTGAACCAACAGAAAAAAGGGTAAATCAAAATCTGTCTTTCCACAGGCTTAAGTGACTTTTGGGTTGCAACAAGCAATTTGCAAACTAGTATTCTCTGCACACATACAGATGATGAAAAGCAAGTACTGATAGGAAAAACAAGTACTGATAGGAAAAGCAAACAAGGCATTGTAGATGTTTTTCACACCCTGTATGGTTTTAGCTGTGAAGTAATTTCTTTAAATGAACTCTTCCCTTCTTTGTAAAGGGAAAGGAGATGGGGGCAGCTGTGTTCGTGAGCTTTTTGCACATCGACAAAGAAGACTCGTTTTCACATCACAATTATTTCACACAGTAATGTGGGAGAACAGAGTGTCTGGATGCAAGGCTGATCTACAGGAGTTGAAGATGTACCCCCAGGTTTTCTTACTGTTTTTCTGGATCTAATATTTCACAGTGCAAACTTCTGGTTCACACTGGTGTGAGAGCCACTGTGAAAGCTCGGCATCCACCCTATAGCAAACTGCAAATCTCAGCTCCAAATCCACGTATTTGTGGATTTGGGACCAGGAATTGCTGCAGTACAATTCAGTTTCTCTGGTATCTCTTTCCTTATTAGTGCCTGATCCAGAGCACCTCAGAGGGCTACAACGCACACACTTTTCAGGATATCTTCCTACTTCCTTTCATTTCCCTCTCCTTCGTTTTTGTCCGACATCAAACCAGCAGCTGTTTTACAAACTCACTCCCAGTAAGGTAATTATCCCTAAGGAGGAAGTCTGGGACCCCCCGCTAGCGGTAGAGTGGGGAGAGCTCTGCTGTGCAGCCCTCCTTCATGGTAACGCAGAAAACTCCCTGTTTCAGAAATAACCTGTTTTCCAGCCTTCCCTCCTCTAGCTTCTTTCCGCAATGTCCACAGACAAGGGAGACTTTTACTCATTAATGCCAAGCTAGCTATTAAATGAATAATTTTCTATTTTATTTAAATTCCTTGTATTTGATCTTGAGAATTTCTTGGGATAGGACTGAAACGTGCCCTTTACTGTCCATAGGCAGCCATAGATTTAATATTTTACACTAGATTTTCAAAAGAGCTGTCAGCAATAAATAATCACGTCTGATGGCCTCTTCATGGCACTTGGGCACATAGTGCTTATAGCCCCTTATAGAAGATCTTTTTTATCATACACAGAGTTGCAACTGCCTCCCTTGGCAGGATTCACAGCCGTCTCTCCACTGTAAAGAGCCACATTTGGGACAGTCAGTGCCAGACCGTCCGCAGTGCAACACCAGGACATTGCTGCGGTGGGCACAAGAGAGACATTGCCCACAGAAATACCCCAGGAAAGCCCATCAGGAGCTGCCTGTGCTGGGCTCGGTAACAGCCCTCCCACTCTTGGGATGAGCGTGATGGACCCTGAACCGAGGACTGGGAATAGGGAGCCTGGTTTGCAGCTTCACGTGCTGCCAAATGCCAGCTGTAAGAGGGAGCTCGGAACTAGGCTGAGCCGAGTCGTTACTGATCTGGAGTGAAGAGGATCTACCTGCTCAGCTGCAAACACCTCTGGGCAGCAAGAGGCAAACTGTTGGATCTGCACAAAAACCAGAAGGCACACAGGCTCTTCTGATGGCATCACCACCCCAGGTGGCACAACAAAACCACTGAGAGCCAGGAGGAGAGCAGTTGCGTTGCTGCACTTTCTTTTTAAGAACAAATCATACAGCTGCCACTCTTACCAGGAATCACTATATGCAATGGTAGTCCCTTCCCACAGGCTTTGATCGCCTTCACTCATTAATCGTGCCATGCTTTCCTTTGATTGGAGATTCTCTCTCTGTCTTTCAATCTGCCCCTTTTTTTTCTTGCTTAACCAGTTTCACCCTGGCCTACACAAATATTTCTTTGTCTGAAATCAGGAAGCAGCATATTAAAATGAGGTCTTGCTTCTTACAGAAGGAGATGTCAGATGCTTTAATTCATATCTTTTACAACTACAAAAGCTATGATGCGTAACAGAAAGTTCATCTAGGGTAGAAAAAATTAAAAAAAAGAGATGAAATCTCTGACCCTCTCTGTGAGGTTCCCCTCTGCCAACAACCCCAGTGCTGAGAAAGGTCTGCGCTCTGGACAACACAGTCCTTTGCCCTCCCCATCCTGTGGTCACTAGCAACATCGCACGGTTTCACAACAATTTCTTGTTTATCTGTTCTAGGCTGCAAACCATCGTCCTCGGCACTGGCAGGTCCTGGTAACCGCAGCGTCTGAGCATTTCTGATTTATCGTCCCAGCCCCTTGCGACGATGCAGAATGTTATCATCCCCCTACCACAAGTTCAGAACAGAGGCAAAGGACGGCAGGATTTTGCAACACACTTGGGCACCTCATCCTCACTCGTTTGATGACACTTTCCCATGGTCAATGAGGTCATCCGTGCTACAGCAGAGACATCTCCCATGATTAAGGCAGCGACCTGAAACTCAAGTTTTTCTTGCTGCACCTCACTGACGGGACAGTTTCTTCTTCCTCTCAGTTAACTGGGTTATGGAATCTGAACCATGGGACTTCCAACAAGCAGATGGTTTCTGCTACAGATCTTGAAAGAGGAATACAAAAATGCTCGGGTCTTTCAAGCATATGGCCAACAAACACCAAAATGGTGCAATTAAAGCTCACCTGTGCAATTACAAAAAAAAAAAAAAGTTAGCCAGACCCTCAGCTGCTATAAATTAGCTCATTACCAGGGCCCCTACCAGAACTGTGTCAGCTAATTCTGGCTGAGGACTTGGCCTGCAAGCACTTTGTACAACAGTACCAGGGGCCCGGAGCAAAGTGCTGGAGGGAGCGTGCTGAGGGCACGGTTACAGTGCTGCGGAGGCTTCGGAAAGGAGGTGCGAAGGGCTTCAGCGAGCTGAACAGCGGCATGAAGGTTGGTGAGATGTATTTATTTGTGCTGGAGGCCAGCCAGGTTTGACACAGCTGCTCCTGGGAAATCAGCCAAGTTGGGGTTTTTTTTTCTTTGTTATTGTTGGTTTTTTGTTTCTTTTCCCTTGGACTGGTTTTCCACATCCCTTCTGGGGTGGGGGTTAGGTACCGAAAGATGCTGCTTTCAGGCAGCTAGCTGGGACGCTGGTGTGGGAGCAGGCAAGGAAGTGGAGTTGTGTGTGCGTGCCTCGGAGCCAGCATAGCTTCCTGCAGCATCTTCAGCATCGCGTGCCCGGGCCAGGCGTTGTCTTGGGTGAACTTGTGCCACTTGCCTAGTAGCCCTCTCAAAGGCTTCTATGGCTCTGTAACCACACTGGAGATAAACAGGGTTTAAACAGGGTTCCCTGGGTTGTAACAGAAGCCTGTAACAGATTATGTGTAACCTTGCGTGAGTTGCTGGACTTATCCAGCTCCAGTTTTTCTTTTTTTGCCCCTACGCCTGTGGCTCAGAGCCTGTTTCCCTGGCAGTTCCTTCAGCGCAAGCCCTTTACGCTCCGCGGGGTCCCTGGAGCTGTCCTTGATGCTGCACCAAGCATCACGGCACATGGTCTCCTGATGCAGCCGGCGAGTGGAAGCGCTTGGGTGGGAAGAGGCCAGGCCGGCGGTGGGAGGAGTGTTTCTAGTGGCAGCACAGAGCCGTGCCGTGCCGCTCTCCTCCCTGTTGCTCTGTGCCCACCTGCCTCCTCAAAGTGTTCACCGCGGTTTGTGGGCTGCTTGGCACAGGCGGAATCTCTGTTAAACAGGTGCGCAAGGACTGGCACGATGGGAGCCAGAACTCTGCTGGTCTCCCTCTGCTGCCGTGCTACAACGGGTAGCGGCGCTGGAGCCACGGCAGCCCCCTGCTTGTCCCCGCAGCTGCCGCAAGGCTCGCGGGCGCAGCGAACCCCCGCAGCGGGAGGCGCTGGCAGGGCTCTGTGGGGTGGCAGTCTCAGGGAGAGGCACAAGGGGAGCGGTCCAGAGATGCTCGGAGTGCTTATTCCTCCCCCCATTCCCACCTACCACAAGACATACAACGCCCTCTGGATTCAAGCGCATGAGGTCAGTACTTTCCAAGTGCAGTGTGCCACAGGAACAGAGCACCAGAAATAAAGGGCATTGCCAATGACTTGGGGTGCTGGAGTAGCAGGGGCTGTGCACAGGTGTCCCGCAAAGGAAGACCAAAGTCAAACCCCATCATTCCTATCAGTCTGCTTAGCCCTAAGCCCGGGATTAAGATGCATGTGCGAAGCCCCAGAAAAGGTTTTTCAGTGTCCCCTCAGAAGAGCCGCACAGCCTGCACAGTAACTACTCTCAAGCTCCAGCTGCGCCAAGGATTAAATCCTGTACTACGCAGGACAGGTTCTGTGATGGGGCTGTGGCCTCCAAGTACAAAGGAGATGATCATCAGCTTTTGAAGAATCATCAGGCAGTGGGGACTAGTGATTCTGAGTCAAACTCACGACCTAGAAATGAAAGGCTGCCTCTCCTATTCAGTCCTCGCATTCCCTCATTTTCCTTCCTTCCGTTACAAAAAGTCTCCCTTTAGTCCTCTCGCTGCAACATGTTCTCTAACGCTGCTGGCAGTACAGCTCAGGTGGTATTTCCCTTTCACTGCGAAGAGAGGATTTTTTTTTCTCACCAATGATGAGGTCTTGATTTCCCAGCATTTAAGAGAAAAGGGGTCACTTCCTTTCTGAAACAATAGGCATTTTTCGCTGCTGACTCTTCCCCCATATGTGCTGAGGGGTGGAGGGGCTGTGCTGTCACCTCCGTCTCCGCACTAGCCCACCAGCTGGCCCCCTCACAGAGCGCGAAGGAGCTGTGCTACTTTCCCAGCCAGGCAATAGCTGTTCCTTGCGTAGCCCTGTGGGCGCAGGGAGTCGTTACATGGACAGGACCTCAATACTTAGAAAAACTGGATTACTCTTATGCTGAAAAAAAAAAAAACCCAAAAAAAACCCCCAAAAAAACCACAAACCACCAAATTTGCCATAGAAAAAAAAAAAAAACCAACAGCAACCACTACCAATTGAACCTCTAGGAGAGAGATCTGTCTCCACAGATCTTTGCTGTGGATGTCCATAGGCTGAGGATCACGCTGGTTCCTGGTGTTTTACAGGCCTGTTGAAGACCTGATGCCAGTCCTGGCAGTAACAGGGGTGCTGCTTGGCACCAAGTTTCTGCAGACAATCTGCCTCCTTGATGCCTTTCCAGCAAAGCTAGCCTGCGAGCACGCTGCTGTACCTTGGGCTGCCCAACCTGAGCAAGGGCTTCTGCTAAACAGTTAGGACAATCGTGAGCCTAAGAATTTCTAAGGGCAGCTCAGGGGAAGGTCTTGTGTCTTCAGCTATAACCTCTAGCTAGACCGGCAGAAACTTGTGAAGGCTTGAAAATCACTGTCACAGAAATGTTGGGGTTTCTAACTGGAATTGTGTTGTGGTTTAACACCAGCCAGCAACTAGGACCATGCGGACGCTTACTCATTCCCCACCCCTCAGTAGGGTAGGGAGAAAAAGGAAAAAAACGTCATGGGTTGAGATAAAGACAGTTTGATAGCACAGTGATGGAAGAGAAAATAATAATACTACTGGTAGTAAAAGAATATATAAAATAAAGTGATGCAATGCAAGTGCTGTCAGTACCCAGTGATCAATTGCCCAGCCTGTCCCGAGCAGTGACGACAGATTCCTGCCCCCCCCCCCCCCCCCCCCCCCCCCCCCCCCTCCTTACTACCAAACCCCTCT
>VZSF01010091.1:64855-155600 GCA_013398295.1 Chionis minor
ATTCGAAGAGGACATGTACGGTATTTGCAATCCTGTAAACGGAAGTTTCCAGAAGACTCCAGTTTCCTGTGAAATGGTTTTCCTGCTAACTTGGCAGCAGCCTGCACGTGTACAGCTTGTCCAGGTGAAGGTTTGGGGTCACAAAAGAGGAAGCTGTTTTACTGCAGTGCCCTTACAGTGCAAAAAATAGCTTGCTGGGGTAGCGAGCAGCTCTTCAGTCTGTTAGCAGTAATGTGTTAACCCCTGCGAATCTTGCTGCTTGCTCCAGACACTTGGCTTATTCTAGATACACTGCAGTTTTTGCTCTTTCCTCAGGGAATCTGATAGATGCACTAAATACTCAAAATGAGCACAGTCCGTCTGTACAAGCACAACCCCTCTGCATCTTCTCTGCCTCTCGCATGGATGCCCCGTGCGATTCCCCAGCCATACAACAGGGGAGAAAGCTGCCACCCAGCCTAGACCTACTGCCCCAGTTCTGCTTGCTGGCGTGTCCACCAGCCTTTCCAGAGCAGAGAAGGCTCAAATGCCAGGTGTATGTTGGATGCTGGAGCAGGTACCTGGTTCCCACTTCTCCCTGCTGTGAAAGCAGCCCTGGTGAGCCAGGCGGGAAGCAGCTGCCCAGCACTGTGCCCCAGGGAGCCACGGCTGCTGGCTTGCCCGGCACATCGCTTCCTTGTGTGCGGGGTGGAAACACGTTTGTGCTCAGAGTCGGGCCGAAGGGACCTTTGACTTGAAAAGCTGTTGCAACATACGCTTAAACTGAGGTCGTGGCGCTCTAACTCTCCGGAGCCAGCACAGTCCCCCTCGCTTTCCTGTGGATGACCTGTCCCGAGGGTCCACAGCTTTCCCAGCCGAGGGACAAGCTGGCATGCCTCGGCGACACCTTCCAAAGGCAGGCAGAGCTGCGCTGTGCTGTGCTGGCTGCTTTCTAGGTTGGGGCATGACCCAAACCCTCTGTTTTCCTCCTGTGAGGCTGCAGGCTGGCTGGTGGCATGCAGGCACAGAGGGGTCCCCAGCAGCTTTTCCTGCCCCCAGCATACCTGCACTCCTCCCCGCCAGCGCTTCTGGGTCGGGTGCCTGACTCTGCGGGCACCAGGGCTCAGCCAGGAGAGAAGGGTGCCTGCCTTGGGACGGGATGGGCGACAGAGTGGTGGTGGGCACCCTGGGGCCATACGCCGGCGGGGGAGCTAGGCGCCAGCGGACAAGCAGAGGGGACTGATGCCGGGGAGCTGGTGGGGGGCAGGAGAAGTGGCAGAGGTGCTTGAGGAGCAGTGGCAACCCCTAGGAAGGAAGGGAGGAGGGAGGGAGGGAGGGAAGGAAGGAAGGAAGGAAGCAAGCAGGCTGAGCTGGGTCACGGAGAAAGGTGCCTTGTTTTTCTGCTGGGACCTTGGTGTCCTGGGAGTGCCGGGGGCCTGCTTCAGTGGCCCTGACAAAGGGCAAGTCATGGCCACGGCCACTGCTGCTCCTGGGCTCTGCCAGGGGTGATTGCCCTCCTCCAGGGGTGGAAGGCAGAACCCACTTTTGCTCTGCTGCCTTTATTTCTATGAGTCTTTAATTCATCTTCGTGATGGAGGGCAGCATCTCCTCCAGCTTAGCAGCCCTCAGCTCAGTCTCTCTATGGGACAGTCCGGACGGGTGCTGTGGGGTTACTGTGAGGAGCACCGGGACACTCTTTTGTACCAGTTCACCTACTGGCACCCCCAGCTTTGTGCCAAGCAGTGGGCATAACCCTCACCAGATCCCAGATGCCACAGGAGCCGCCTCGGCGCCAGCCTTGTCCTCCTCTGACCGCACCACAGGTCATGCCACAACAGATGGAAGGGGAGTCTTAGGGCGCCCAGCCCCACGAGCAGAAGACGTGTGGAGGTGTCTGCCTTGAGGAGCGGTGCCTGCTGCCCGGCTCCTGACCTCCCGGGGGGCTGCGAGCCCGTGCCCGGCAGCGAGCCTGCGCTCTGCCGTCCGTCCCGCTCGTGGCATCCCCCAGCTTTGTCCCCGCTCACGTAGCTCCTGTCACAAAGGCCGTCCCACAGGAGCGAGTGGCGCCGTGTCCAGCCTCACAGCTGTGCGTGCACACGCTGGCCTGAAAACCCCGGACGGGGCAGGGTGAGGCGAGGGTTGGAGCACGGCGGCGCAGCAGGGCAGGGCGGGCTGCACGGGGGCTCTTCCCCGCCGCAAAGCCCCGGCCGAGCACGCTGGAAGTGCTGCATAGTTTCATGCTCAGCTTTGTTAAGAGGAGACTGGTAAAACTAGATGGCAATCCAGGGGACCGTGACGGAAAAGATCAGAGGGCATAAGGGAAGGGTCGGGGAGTTTCCCACTATGAAACCAGGTGGGACAGTGATGCGGAGGAACGCAGAAGAGCGGCGGTGTTGACCTGGGCCTCCTTTTCCACCCTCCGAGGTGTTTTCAGACCCGTGAAGCTCCAGCCAGACCTGGGCTTGGCCTGTTTCCTCCTCGACTCTGCCCGGTGCCGAACAACGGGCACTCTCTGCCCCGGCTGGGTCTGCGCCAGGGCTGCGGAGCGGGAATACCCAGAGCATCCCTCAGCCTCCGTGCTGCTTTGCTTTTTATCCCTGGAGAATCCCAGCGGCTGTGGAAAGTGCTGCTTAAACCTTGGAATTAGTAGGGCTGAGGGTCTGGCGATCCCTGCCTCGTCTGCCTTGTTGCAAGTGCTGCATCGTTTTGGATGTTGCGAGTGCTTTAGTTCGGAAACGCTCGCCCCCAGTTTAGAGCAATCTGCTTCCGTGGAGTGCAAGAGAGGAGTTAGATGTGACTTGCTAAATACATCACCAGAGTTTAAAGCAGTACAAACAGCAATTAATGAGATCCTGGGCAATTTGCATTGCTTTCCCCTGAATATATGTGCACACATCAGTAGAACTAAATATTTTTCTTGTGTAGCAATTTAATTAGAACTGATTAAAGTAAACATGTCCTGAAGGTTTGAATGTGATAGCAGCATTGCATTATAAATGTCATTTTGATTAAATAATGGCTTCTTTGCTTGAACAGGATAACTATCCACCCGAAACACAGAAGTGAAACTTTAGTTAATAATAAAACTCCCACCAGCTTCAATAGAGCTATATTTCACCTTAATTGTACTCATAATTATGCTTTCACAGTTTGATTACAGAATTGACTGTTTCCCGCTTGAAGGGGGTTTGCATTGTTGTACGCCTCCTACAAAAAAACCGGGAACCGAGGACTGTTGCCACGCGGTACGTGAGCCTGGGCTCAGGAGTGAGGTGATCTGCCCCATCCAGGGACGTGATGGAGCTCCCTTGTCCCTGGATACGACAGGAGCACTGAGAGTTGCCGCGTGGGTTCTCGCTACAGGAGATACTGTCAGAGTAGCTGGAGCAGTGGTTGACAGTTCTTGTGGATCTGGCTGGCCCGGTATTTGGGAGAAGTAACTGAGGAAAGCAGGCTGACTGTGAGTAGGTTTAAATACACTGCACAAGACCTGTCCTCCACTGGAAAAGTATACAGGGGCTTTTCAGGCTGAAAAACGTTGAAAACAACTGTCGCTGATGAGCAGATAGTGTTCAGAAGCCAAGGACCTGTCTGGATAACCCCAGGACATACTTTACAAATAGCATCTGTTTCTGCAAACCTGCTATTTAAAAAATCTCTTGCTGAAGCCAAATTAGTGCTCTTTCATTTGTGTACAACACTGATATCCAGTTCTTGGGTGTGTATTTCCTCTGGACATCCCGGAGGATATCTCTGGCTCCGCTGTTTGTGAGCTGGAGCTGGTAACGTGACTGTGGACCTTGCGCCACGGTCTGCGTACATGACTGCGGGCGGCAGCAGGTGCTGCTGCTTGGCCCCACATCTGGCACCTCCGTCACGCAGTGGAGAGGGCACAGCAGCCCAGATGTGACGCAGGCGTTGAGGTGCCCTGCCTCCTCAGCTCTCCGTGCTTTTCATCTCCCTCCCTGAAAAAAGGAGGTAAAAACATTCTCCATTGTAAAACTGCTTGGGCATTAAAGTGGCGAGTCATATTAAACCGTATGTTTCTATGAGCAATAAGTGACCGTGGCTGTCTAGAATAATAAAAGCAAGTTCATCATAAAGAGACATTTTTTCCACTCCAAACTAATCCCAAAGCAGGGCTCTTCTAGCTCCAGATGGGAAATGCCAGTGATACATTCGTATCTCCTCTGTTCAGGTCTGACCTAAGCCTACCAAAGAAAACTAAATACTACCAAAGGCTTTCAGGGGTTTCAGGATCTTTGTGACTTTTATCTTAGCAGTGCTACTTCTGCTTTTATCTATAAAACTCTGCTTCTCTTTGTATGGTTGTTTAGTGTGGGATGAATGGAGACAGTAGAACAGCAGACTTCCCTGCTCTTACTAATTTAAGACTGTCGTTCCGACTGAAATTTCCAGGTTGGCTCATGATGAATCCGTTGTCTATATGCAGCGCTTGAGAGATATTTCCGTATCCTGAAATAACAGGAGGATTGTGATACATCACTTCATGCTCTACGACTCACAGGATGGAGGACAGATGTCACCAAACTGTTGTACACCAAAACAGTCACTGCGCAACAATCCTTCATCGAAAGCCAATACGATTGAACTGACACACAGGTTTCCATGCCAGGTAAAAATAATGAGCCAGGTAAAAATAATGAGCATAAAAATATGTATTTTTAGTGGATTTCTGTAAGGAGAGCTTTCTTTGGTGCCTTCCACAGAGTTCCTTGCAGTGCTCTTAACAAAAAACAAAACAAAACAAAACAAAACAAACCCCAGAGAGAGAGTAAAAGCAAATACTGACCTCCAGATGACCCAGCTTTGAATCTCAGTGATTTGCAGTCCAACAGAGCAATTTGCTTGCTCCCAAGTTAGTTTTAATGTGAAGGAACAGGCAAACCCACAATAAAATATTGTCCCAAGTTTGCAAACTGAATCAGTCAAGTTCCAGTCTGTCAAAATCAGCAGTAGGTGGGGGCCAGATTTACCCCTGCCGGGATAACCTGCGTTGGTGCAGGCTGGGACAGCAGCAGGGAACGAGGGAAGAGCTGGAAGGGCTGCAGAGCAGATTTCAGGTACACCGGGCTGCCAGGGAGGCACCGAGCTAGAGTCTGACTTTTCAGCAAAGGCACCACATCTAACTGTTTCAGGGATATTAAAGTCATGTTTTCAAAGCACACCATTACAGAGAGCCCTCTGGGAAGAGCTGGCTGCTTATTCTAGTGCCCAAAAATGCAGGCTAAGCTGTTCTGAAGATCTAGCTCTGTCTGTGGCTGCTGAACTGTTTTAAAAGCCAAACCCTTTTTTCATATAAACACCAAACTGCCTGATGTCAAGTCAGGTTTGCAAGATAAGATAAGAGTGCTTCAGTGAGGAATAAATGGAGGAGAGTTTATGGAAACTGAGTTATGGTAAGTAGATGAAGAACGGGGGTTTATGTGGTGCTGTGCATAGTGGAGGTGGATAGAGAGTGTATATATATTTTTCAGAGCTATGGGAGAAGATGATGACTGGGAAACCGGGGGTTCCCCTCGCCTGTCATTGCAGTGGCCAGCAACACCACGCCACAGGTCTGAGCCAGGGGATCTGGAAGCTGGTGGGATGCAGCGGCACAGGCTCAGCATTTCAGAGGCAAGCTCTGAGGGCGATGAGAGGAATGGAGGGAATGTGCTAAGGCCGAGGGAGGATTTGGAGAGGGAAGGGGAAGGAACGAGCAAGGGAAAGGAGGGTGTGTGGGGAGAACAGGAGTGCCCCTTCCCACTGTCTCCAGGTTTCCCCATACTGGAGGCAGTGTGGGTCCCTCCGCTGAAACACCAGGGACCTGCTGTGCCGAGGGGTGTGTCTGTTCCTCTTGCGGATAAAGCAGAGACTCCCACCAGCGCCCCTTCAGCCGTCCCCCGTGGCAGGCACAGGGTACAGCGTGCTGCCAGCAGCCGCTCATCCTGGCCACCAGCAACTTCAGAAACAGCAAGCCTTTGTTGTCATTGTCCTTGTGTTTGTAGGTGGCTTGTCCCAAGCAAAGACGGAAGCTAGTGGAAATCCATAAGTGGCTGTGGATGTTCTTGTGAAGACAGTACAGGTCCGCAGGATCATACCTTAGAGGGTTTTTTTTTTTAATGGAAAGCTCTTGCTATTTGCAAAGGTGGACCAATGTAATTCCACAACACAGGAAAATGCTCAGGGGATCGCAAGGGGTTATGCTGCCAGCCCCTGGGAAGCTGCTGAGCTGCGCCATGCGGCCACCGTGCTGCTGGATGCCGAAGGCGGCGCAACCACAGCCGTGCAGCACCGCTGATCTGGTGTAACGTTTCTGGCTCCAGCACTAACCCAAGCGTCTGCACATTCTTATCAGCAAGCCTTGCAGGTAGCGTTACGTGTTTGTCCACTTGAAATAGAAATATTCCTTAACTCTGAACCTCCCTGGCCTCTCTCCTCATGTGCTAGTCTCTCTTGGTGGCCAATAGACTGATATATTCATATTAAACCTTTCTGGCTATATAGATTCATGCCCACAATGGCTCACAACCTTCAGAAAAAAAGACAATTAGAGAAAGGCCATCATGATACACGTTTACAAGTGAGTCTGTAACTCAGCTACACTGGTAGCTTTGAGGTATGAACGTAACCCAAGCCCTATATTTGAGCACCTGGACCTTTACAGAGATTTAACACAAATTTGGGTTTTGTAGCTCACAAACACTTTGAGAAAGCTCTTGGAGAAACAGAGTCTATCTTTAAAGCCATGAGTGGAGGAAGACAGTGGGATATAAGACAGACAAAGCTAGACAGTGCCAGACAGCACTTCGCTGTAATTTTTTTTTTAGGGGATTCTTTGGTGTAGATCCAAAACTTTTTGGATCATTGATCAGTTTAAACTCTCCATTTCTTGCAAGCCATCATACGTTTAGTTGAAAGCACTAGGAGGATGGTGCTCTGCAGATTTCTTGGTCTCCCAGAGCAGACCAGACTTCACGGCTGGCACAGAAAATACTGTGTGGAAAGAATTGTGGTGAGGAAAAGATTTCGCAATGTCAGCAGTATCCAAAGGGAGGACGAGGTGGAGCTCTCAATGAGTAATGTGAGGTTTGGTACCAGCAGGTCTAAATAGCTCAGATAAAAGTTGTGATTTCATCCTGGTATTTTGGTGATGATCTGGCCTACCACATGTGCTGTGGTCACCCTGCTTTTCCCTCACAAAAAAAGGAGTAATCTTCCCTCCCTTGTTATCAGGCTGCTGGCCTCTTGCAAGAGAGAGCGTTGCATCCCTCTTCTCACTCCATCCCACCAGCCAGACTGGCCTCTTGATCTTCCCAGTGTTGCTTCCCAGGTTCCTCTCCTTATATTGAGTGGGTGCATCTTGGGCAACCTCTGTCCTTCTCTTCCCCAAACCAGATGCTGCTTTCCCACCATCACACACACTAGCCATGCTCTCTGCTGCAAAACGCACTAACAAAGGTTTAAATCAATGTCAGGTGGGTCCCCAAAAGTCACACCTGTCTGAGAGGCAGAGGGCTGCATTCTGTTTGTGCTGCAGCAGAGGTCCGTGCAGCTGGATCTCAGCGCGATATTTTGATCTCGCAGTCAGACAATGTGCCGGTGAAAAAGATGTGTGATTGGTGCGCTGGCATTTTGAGTTGGAGGAGAAAATGGCAAGGAGCCTGCATTAATTAGTATTAAACCACAGTTGGCAGACGCCGACTCCTCCTCAAAGTCTCTGTTGCTGGAGGGCATGAAAATATACCTGTTGAGTTGGATGGGCGAGGTGCAGAGGTAGTACCAAGAAGCAGGATTTGCACCGAGATGGTGCAGAAACCAGCATGATGTTCTTGGGTGAAAGATCACGGAAAAGCGAGTAGTGACGTCCATCTCCCTTTTCACCCTTTTCACGTGGGCACTGAAGTCAGCCTGTATTAGAGAGAAAATGGTTGGCCTGTTCTAGGCAGGAAAAGGCAACTGTGATTGCCGATGACTGTCTGAGAGCTCTGGGAAAAAACATCCCCGCGTATTGAAGTGGCAATATCTATCTACTGATGTTTCACCAGTAGATCTCAATGTGCTTTGCAGTGGAAGTCTCTATGGTTATTTCCGCTTTTCTGTGGGGCATACAAAGTTCAGGCACCTGAGGCACGGGGAAGGAAGTGGAGTCAGACATTGTAAGAAATCTGCATAAACTGTTACCCTCTTTAGGAACACATGGCAATTAAAGCAAACATACCGAGAGCCTTTGGCTGTCGTGAGGTCTCAATAAACTAAACCCAAGCTACCTGCCATTCATTGCCTCCATTTTGTGACAGTCACTCTTGTGAGAGCGCAAGTGCAAGTCCTGTATGGGAATGGGTATTTTTTTTCCTGTTTACCTCTTTCCAGCAGGTGAAAACTAGCGTTTCCAATTAAAAAATGCAAGGTACCAGCATAGCTGGCAATGGCAATAACTCCTTGGGCTCTCAGGTTGGTCGTCATCTGCTAGGAACCTCTGCCTCAGCCAGTCTCATGGGCACATTCAGTGTTTATATTCATGTTCTCGTGGGTTGCAGGGGAAATGAAGTGTCACTTCAGCTTCTTTCCCCACAAATCTTTAGTTTTCCCACCACCGCCCTAACAAAACCCTCCAGCCCTGAACACAATAGATCATTAAACCTAAATTGATGCCTTCAGTATTACTGGAATACAAGTAAAGAAAATTTCAACACAGCATTAAAAACATGTCACCTTCGCTGTGGCATTGTACGGGAACTGACATGACTTCTTATTTTTGTTTGCCCATGGAAGGGAACTGTCATTTTCATTGCTAAAATATTTGTCCATTGGATGGAAATAATTACAAATGGAACAAAACAAAACGTTTTGATTAAACACAGGGCTGGTCTTGTTTTTTCCAGTAAATGTTTGATGTTTTCAATTCTCTTCCCCCTCTCCTGAGGGCAATATAATGGACAGTTATAGATCACCTTCCATCTCACAAGATCCCACATTGCATAGGGGTCGCTTCTTTTGCCACTGAAATGTTGGTACCCACGGGGCAAACGCCAGTGAACAGTTTGCCCCCACGGGGTTCCGTCGTGAAGGTGAGTTAGGTTCTGCAGAGCAGGGGAGTTTTCAGGAGACAGACTCCGGTTCATAATTCGTGCCAAACCCAGGGGTTAACGCTGAAGTGTCAGATCTGGCTACCCCATGGCTGAGGAATGAAAACCAGCAGCTGTCTGAATTCCAGGGATGGTGCTGGGAATAGCTGCGATGAAACGAAGTCCCACCAACTTTGATCTTGGATCTCCTGCACAGGATTAAAGGGGTAACTGAGTTTGGGCCTGAGGCACAGGCATTTGGGGAAGCAGCAGGGGGAATTTGGTAAATTTTCATGGGAGTTTACTGAGCATATGATGATAAAGCAAAGATAACTCTCTCTTATCATCATGATCCATTTTCTTTTAACTGTGAGTGCTTTGAGGCCCCTGCAGGATCACGGCGAGGACAACGTCAGACTTGCAGCACTCCCTGCACGGTGCTGCTTTGTTTGGGTTGGAGAGGTGACACTGTGCCCTGGGTCAACCTTGTAAATAAGAATGGAGCACGAAAAGGTTTGTTTGCCCAGATCCAACCACTTTCCTCATTCCTCCTGCTTTCTCCCGAGTTTGATGTGATCGATTCATATACCTGTCACTTCCCTGGGATATGAGCAGCTGCCAGAAGCCTCTCTGGCTGCTGTCAGTCCGGCTCAGGACACCTTTGCAGGACTGGCTGCAAGAGAAGAGTGCTGTCCGTGCAGACACAGCATTCGATCTCCACCGTTGTCAGAGCGAGGAATCGTATTTCCCCCATCCCTGCCCTCTGGGTAAGAAAAGGCAAACATATCATAAAGGTACCATAATAAGTCTGCTAGAAATGTCTCTGCAGCCTCTTTCTCCTCCCCAAATTGGAATGTGCCTAAGCTCCTTCTGGTCTGCTTATTTCTTTTTTCTGGCAGCCCTTGGGGAAGGCACCTAATACCTTTTTGCAAACATTATTTATGGACTCAGAATGCCAGGAACGTGTCTTTACAAATAGTCTGTACAGTATGTGCTGAGCCCCCCTGTCTGGCACCTAATTACGTCCGTCCACAATGCTCAGATTTCTTTGGCTTTTTGCTGTAAGCCACATTTACTGGTCCTGGGTTTTTATCACGTGAGCAGAGTGCTGTAATGACCGACAAGCTGCACTTGTAGGACTTGCACGGTACCATCCCAGTTGCTCAAACTTCCTGGTTATTCCTGTTTAGGTCCTAGGCCAATATTTAGTGTTTCAGGAAAAGTGAAAGGTCAGTGCCAGCCCCACAGCACCCGTGTCACTCTGCACAGCACCCAGGGATGCCACAGGCTTGCCTCATCTGTGAGCTCACCTGATGGACAGGGGACCATCGCTCACCTAGCACCACTCCCTCCCGCGAGGTCTGCAGGATTAGATGAATCTACAGGTCCAAGTGGGAGCTCTGCTTACGTACCCAGCACTAAGTTAAAGAGCAGGTTCATTCCAGAGAGGCAGCTCTAGATACACTTTTTAACAAAACCACTCAAAAAACCTTCCTTTGGATGAAAACCACTGGCTTTGTTAGTATTTCTGCCTTTTTAGGATCAAGACCACAGCATAAAATCTTCTGAGAGAAGGTTCGTGGGTTTTGCCTCTTCTCTTACCTAAAATAAAGAGGAAAAGGCTGCGCTTTCACACCTTTATAGTGCTTCCCATTCCCTCTGAGTCTGGAATACTTGATAAATGAGGTAGACCTTGGTCTTAATGTAACAGCATTATAGGAAATGCCTCACTTCCATTCAAGAGTTTGAGACAAAATAGAAACCAGTGTATTCAGTTGAAAACACAGGGCAGGAACTGACCCGAGAGACAATTTCATCTGGGTGGGAATATTAACATCTCTATTATTCTGTCAATGCTACATGACCTTTAATAACTGTAGTTGCATGAAAACTCCAGTTTTACATTTAAATCCAAGCGCAGTATTTCCACCAGCACAGGGCCTGTAGTTTATCCTGTGCTGCTTCCACACGTAGTCTGTACCGTAACGCTTTCTGTGACTTGGGGATTAAAAAAGAGCACCACTAGGCTACCACTTATCACAGCTTGTCTTCTGCTCATCCTTTATGTTGCATCATTTGTTCTTGGTTTGTGCAGTCTGACTGGATAACAGCAGAAGCTTTCATGAACAGCAGACTCCAGAGGTGCAGAAAATCGGTGAAATCCTGGGAATTTGGACAGAAATTTGGCGAGAAGAGGATACGTGCTGACATGGCAAAATGCTCCATGGGTTGACTGAGGCTGGGATTCCTTACAGTTACCCCTGGATGGGTGTTTTGCCGGCCATCTCAGTCCCTCTCCAAGGCCTCACCTACAGCTGCTCCTGCACCGCTGCACCCCTGGGTTTGTCCTCAAGGAAGGCTCTACCTTCTCGACTGGTATTTTCTGAATGCTGGCAGAAAGGATGGGACTTGCTGACTTCAGACAAGATGCCAAAGCATGCAGAGGGGCTCTACTGTAAACAGTCTCTTAAAATTCATTTTAAAAGGAGAAAGGGAAGAGGCGAGGAAAAACAAAATACTCCAAAATGCTGACTTGCCACCTACAGTCATCCTCCCTAACAGGTGATTAATCATCTCCCCCTTTGAGCCCAACAGACCAGCTACACACATTCCTCATACTCTTCATTGCTGGAAAAAAATTTGATTTTTGGCATGCCTTTTGCAGGATTCAAAATACCTTTGTGCTGCGGTGAGTGTGAGGGAAGGGAGTTTCACGTCTCAGCAGATGTACTAAAAGCACGTATCACGGTCTGGGCTCTCCACCCCACCCAGGCTGCAGGGAGCCCTTTGTGGCTGCCTGACCCACAGCCCTGGCACACACTGGGCTTACCGGGCTGGAGACTCTGGGTCTGGGTATATTGCTGCCTGTTGCTGGAGATGAATGTGCTCTTGTGGGGTGGAAGTCCCTTCTGCGTCATCAAAAACTGAGTACGGAGGAATCTGAAGGAATGGGCTTTCAAATAAAATAGTAACTTCCCTTTACTGTCTGCATGCTGTGAACTAAGTGAATTTTGGGTCCTATATTACAAAACATAAATAAATCACATTAGTAAGTACAATTGCAGGCAAACTATGTACAAAGTAGATTCCCCTGAAGGCAATCTAAGTCTAGTAAAGGAGGTGTTGACTAAGCCCTGGGAAAAGGTTCTTAATGGCACCGACAGGTCCCCTTCCAGCATGGCTGTGGTCCAAGAGGCCTTCAAGAAGGCAATGTGAATGAGAATCTGGTCCTCCGTACTGCTGGGGTTAAACCGCGGTCTTGCTAATGATGCAGCATTTCCTGATATTTGTAATGACAATTAAATGGGTAAAGAACATTTGCCTGGTGATAAAGCTTGTAGCTAGACCAGTTCTGAAGGAGTTACAAAAAGACAAGACTGATCATCTCATGCAAACCAGCTGTCATGCAATGCAGCTGAATCACAGTGATCAAAAGCCACAAAAGGAGCTGATTTACTACCCAAGGACAGAGTTTTGTGAACATGGAGGTGCTTGGACCACTCTCACACCCCGTCAGTGCTAGGATTGGCCTGTACATACATGTCTCCCTGCTCTGTGCTCTCTACTGCAATAGGATCTCAACGTACATGTTTGGTGCCTTGAGCTCAGAGATGTTTGTGTTCCCCTTCTGCCTGCCAGCAAAAATTTCACAAGAGTTTTCCTTTAGCGTGACTTAGAGGTCACTGTCTCACGTGACACTCAAAAATATAACCATTCCTGGTCGGAGTTGACCCTGACTGTGAAGAGAAGCAGGGAGGTGGCACGTTCAAACGCGAGGACTCTCTCGGAGCCCGCGCCTCCGCAGGTTGCTGTGTGGCACGTGCAAAGCTGCACCCTGTGATCGGCTTTTCCAGATCCCGTAGAAACAGCCTGTGAACTCCCATCATCTAGTGGGTCGCGGGCTGCTGTCGGTCACGCTGTGACCCCCAGGCGTCACTGCCAGACTGGCAGGAGTGCTGGGCAGGTAGCGCAGCAGGACTTCTGTGCTCTCCCTCTCTGCCCACCCCTAACGGTTTCATTTCTTGCCACCTCAAGCAAAGAGGTGGTTTAGGGACAGGGAGCTTTGTCCAAGGGGGCTGGATGCCTTCCCGGTTTTGGAGTCACCTTGCCCACCTGGTGTGTGGAAATGTAGCCACAAGCTCTGGTGCTAGTACATATTCATGTCAAGTGAGAACAGACTGGAGTTTTGGAGCGGAAGGTTATCAGGATGAGTGCCGTTTCTCATCGCGCATGAAGTTGGTGCCTGTGTGAATGCTCAGCCACAAATCATTGCAAAGAGACAAACAGTTATGGGCAGAGAAACCAGGAGAGGATTCTGTTACAGTCACCCAAATGTAAGCCAGGAAACATACTGCTGGCAGAACTTATGCTTGACTTGGACCAGGTGATGAGCTGGATAAAACTGTCATTTCTTAGCAGATGTCGTATTCTCAGTTACAAGCAAAAGTGCTGCAATACCCAGACCTAATCAGAGTGAAAAAGCACAAGCAATCTTTTAAGTAATGCATGAATAAAAGCTGTGTATTCAAACACCAGGCTAAGAGCTCACTGTAACTGTCAGACTAATGTGGTGATTTTTTTTGTCATTTTTGCAGCAGCTTTTTAAGGAAGGATCCTGGCCCTTAAGAGAACTGCTTACCTGCTGAAGCGTAACATCGCACCATCAATCCTTTTCCCTGACAACCCTAATCCTGCTCTGTCTTGCCTGGGCTGCGTGCTGCAGCAGGAGCTAGAAAACAGCGCTGTATGCCGAAAAACCTTGGGATGTTGATGTACAGAATGGTGGGTGGTGTTATTTAGCTGTCTTTGTAAACAAACGAGCGTGGCTGATTAAAGCTGGATGGCCATAGAGGTTTCTGCCTCCCTCTGCACACCCCACCCTTTTCTTGGCAGTTAGGGAGATTTCAGGTTGCTCAAAAGGCCAGGTTGGAAATGGGCGTCTCACGAGCTGTCGTTCAGCTCCTGCTGATGGAGACACAGCAGATCAGCAGGAAGATCTGCATCACTGTAGCATGATATTTTTGTTATTTGGTCGGATGTTTCAGTCCAGCCATCAGCAAATGCCATTCCCAGTACCCTGCATCTCTGACTGCCAGCTCAGAGAACTTGAGTACTAACACAGAGGGGGTGGCACACAAAAACGCTCCTGCTTCACTAATCAACACATCTTGCCTTACGTATTTCAGGCCCACAAGCTACACAATTAAACTTGAAGGCAATAGCAGTTTCTTGGAGACTGTGCAGCCATCTAGCGTTATTACATATATAGCACGATGTTACCTGCTGAGACCCCCGTGCTTCAGTGCTTTTTTTCCTACACAGCTCCCAGCTGGATGTTTAACCCTGAAGTTACCGGAGATTTAGTTAAACTTGCCAATCCACTGATCTTGATGATGTCTGAAATTTCTGACCACCTGAAGGTTGTGCTTGTGGATGGAGGAGAGGATCCTGCTACTGTATTTCTTTTAGCCACAGCAAGTATGGGTTGCTGCTGTCAGGAAGAGCAACCAGGATGTCCCTGGCTGCTACTCCTGTGTTTTAGCAGTCACTGATTATTAAGCAAAAAAAAAAAAACCACCAAAAACCAACCAACCAAACAAACACCAAAACAAACCTAAATTTAAATTTGAAGGTGAGTGAGCAAAGTTCAGGGATGCCACTGCTATTTGCCACAGTGCTTTGGAGACTTTATCATTTGCTTAGGAATAGGAAAGCCTTGTACATATATTGTGAACAAGTAAGACAAGGGCAAAATAGCCTGAATCTGTATGTCTCACTTTTCTCATCCCCAGAAAACCATCTTATTTCAAAGTCCCAGCTTCCTCCTCGGTCATTCAGCAGACAGAGCAATTAGTACAAGGAACTACTTTTACAGTTTGTAGTAAATTAGTTAGGCAACCTGTGCAGGCAAGGAGCATGATGAAACAACACACATTCTTGTATGGCATACCAGAGTGACAAGTAAATCTCAAAGGTGACAACCTAGGGTTACCGTGACTTAGAAGCAGCCACTTGGCCAACCTGAGAATAGAACTGTCTTTGTTTACAATCTGCATTTTTCTAACTCTTATCTGCTCTTTTGCACTGTAATTTCCCCCAGCCCCCTCTGCGCCGCTAGGTTCATCTTTCTCCGCACTTTGAATTGTACAGTATAATTGTCCAGGTGTGTTATGAGAGACTTTCATCTCCTGAAACAAAAGGTGACGGACCGGTGACTTTCTGCACTGTAGTGACAAGTCCTTGACTAGGCAGGTAAAAGAAATTGCTTCTGGATAGAAGTTACACGTTACAACCTCTGCCTGGGCTAAGCAGCGAGTGGAGATTTATGCCATGGAGACACATCATTTTCTGGATCCTGCTACACTTATGGAAGGTGTTACCAGCTCTGTCCATTTAACATCCTTTCCTGGTGGAAACAGCCCTATTCCCAACCCCTGAGAATCTACCCCATGAACAATTTACAAAAACACCGCCTTATTCCCCTCCTTACCTCAGACCATTAATATCAAATACTGAAGTCTCAGTCTCAAGAGCAGCTGAAGAGGAGCAGTGACCAGCATGACTTACTCATTCCACAGTAACAGCTGGATCTGGAGGAGGGTGTTCGTCGGCATTGCCTTACTCACGTGTGCTAAGCCAGGATAAGTGCCCTTGTCTGCAAGACTGGACATGAATCTTTTGCACGCTCCCCTTCTAAGTGTCTGTCTGTCTGTCTGTCTATGGGATGTTAAAAACAGACCGAGGTATGTGTCCAACAGGCTCCAGCCACAACTGACTGAGCTGGTAGCATTTAGCTGGAACAGTTTTTTAAAAGGTATGGTTTACAAAGTCTTTCACTGTGTCAATTTTTGTGGGTATCGCATATCTGAATGTCGCCAAAGAGATGGCTGATTAATTACTGTCCTGTCATTTATTTCTGATGACTTCTACCAATAAACAGGGAAAATAATATTCCAGCCCTAAATTACAGCTAGTTGAACACAGCAACACGGCACAGACAAAGACAAATATCCCCCTAGAAGCTAACAGAGCTGCTCTCCTATGGCGGGGCGTAGCAAGGGGTCCTGGGCCAGGGGCGGACGCAGCCACGGAGGGTGGCAGCGGTGGGAGCGAGGGCGAGGATTGCTGCACAACAGCGCAGTCTCCCTGGGAAAATGAAAAGCAACGGTGATGCTGAGCCTGGGAAAATGAAAAGCAAGGGTGATGCCGAGCCGTCCGTGGGGAGCCACAGCCCCACTACCCAACCGCAACCCCGAGCAGCTCACAGACGAGGCGCTGGGCAGAGCAGGACATGGCTGAAACACAATTGTCTGATTTCAGGTGATAATCTGAGGTAAGGTGGTGTATGTCTCACTGTCTCACAATTCTAAAAAATGGTTTTAATGGTATTACAAAGTAATGTGTATGGATACAGCAATGAGGTGGAACATTTGCATTCTATCACATCTTTTAGTGAGAGGCTGATTTTCTTTGGATAAGAGATATAAATTGTGCTCCTCATGATTTCTGGGCAGGCCAGATGGTGTTTTTTAAAAGAAGTAGAGGTGTTAAAATTAATATCCCAGCCAAAATCTTTTCAATTTCATTTCCCGAGTGCTCCTGAAGTTCTAGTTACACCTTTATTCCCGCTTCCTGCCTGCAACGGGTGTTGGGAGCCACATAAGCCACCACAGTATTCCGGCTTGGATGCATTTCAGTTGTCATCTAGGTGATTATTCTACTCTAACGATATAGTTTGGAAAACACTTTAAGGTCTCACAGAATGAAAGGTGCCTTAGAAAATAAAGGTTTTATTTGTTTATTCACTGGGATATCTGAGAATAGTTGCAAGTGAAAGAGAAGCTTGAAAAAGGCTGTGTTCAATTGCAACAATGCCAATAAAATAACTTTATTAGGGTGTTAATAACATTCCTCCTCGCTAACGTTCCCTCACATCGATGCAGAACCATCCCGAGTTAGGCTCCAAACTACGCCTTGCAAAACAGAATCACTTTTCCATAAACCACATTACAACATCCAGAATTGTCCTCTGAGGCTTTGGGAATGAGAGGAATGCCATCCACCTCACGTATTACCAGACTTGTCTGTTCTGCTGCTTTCCTCCCTCCTCTCCCTTTCCAGGTCTTGTTTCAGAACCAGGAGCTCTGGGCCCCACGTGTGCGGAGCCAGTTTAAAATCACGATCCATTTCATAGCCAGGTGCAAGGAATTACTAGCGCAGCACTTTTTTACGGGTCTGAGGTGATGGGACAGCCCAAAGTTATCTTGTCAGCTTGTGTTATTTAGGAGAAGCTAAACTGTTTGTGTTCCGAACACCAGAAATATTTACTTTAACGTAGACTGTAATGTTTCGGGAGTGAGTTTTCCGGGCGGTCACTGCGGTTTCCGGCGTTCCTCTGCCCTCTCGTGGCACGAGCCAGCAGCGCTCCAGTCGGCACTCGGGGCCGGCGCTACGGGCGATACCCGGCGCTGGCCGTGCCCGCACTCTGCCGGCGCAGACCCGCAGCCGGGCCGCTCCCGCTGGCGCGGGGAAGGCCGACCGCGAGGCCCGGCAGTTCCATGACGCCGCGCCCGGCCTGCGGAGGCTCCGCCAGCCCGGCCTGCGCGCTGAGGGCTTGACGGGGCCCGGGGCTCACTGAGCCCCCGCGGAGCCCCGGCAACGGGCAGGGAGGCCCAAGAGCGCTCCAGCACTGGGACCCGGCGCGGGGCACCCGCAACTACGGGTGGGATGGAGGAGCTGCCCCTGGGTAACGGCGGCGGAGCGGGACGGCGCCCGCAGGCGCCTGCCGCCCGCCAGTAGTCAACATGGCGCCCGAGCGGGCCCGAGAGGGGGCGGGGGGAGCGGGGCTGGCGAGCGTGCCCGCCGCGTGCGCCCGCCGCGTCCTCTTTCTCTCGCGAGAGTTGGGCCAAAGCGCGCGGATTTCGCTCTCGCGAGGCGGCCGGGCGGCGCGCGGATCAGGCGGCGAGCGCGGGAGTCCGGCGGGGCGGGACGCACCGCACCGCACCGCACCGGTCTCGCGCCCAACGGCCGCGGCGCGCGGCCATGCCGGCCCAGAACACGGCGAGCAGCGGCGGTGAGAGCCCGGGGCGGCGGGAGGCGGCGGGGGGGGGCGGGGGGTGCGCCCCGCGTTTAACCCCGCGGTCGTTGCAGAGCCGCTGGGAGCGGAGATGGGGGAGCAGGCGGAGGCGGCGGTGATCACGCCGGCCATGCTGAAGGAGGAGGAGCAGCTGGAGGCGGCGGGGCTGGAGAAGGAGCGGCAGATGCTGGAGAAGGTGAGGGGCGGCCCGCGGGGTGCGGGGAAGGCGAGACCCCTCTCGGCAGCCGCGGGGGAGGACCGGGGCCGGGGCCGGCTGGGTTTGTCTGGGCCGCCCCGGTCGTGGCCCCGCGCCGGGAGCCCGTTTGGTGGCGGCCTGTGGGCCGGGGCCGGGCATCGCGCGGCTCCTTTGGTTTGCAAACACACCGGCGTGGGGGGCGGTGGCTGCCGTTCGCCGGCGCCTCTGATCAGCCGCGGCGGCTTTTGCTTTTTTTTTTTTTTTTTTTTTTTTTTTTTTGAAGGCTAACGGCGGACTCTTGCAGCCGGCGAGAAGCCTAGTGCTTTTTATGCTTGTTTAAGTTTGCGATGAGAGGATTACCTCTTTTGTCGCTCCCAGCCTAAAAATCTAAGGTGTCGTGCCTTTAAAGTAAGCTTGATTTCAGAAAGAGTGGTCAGTTCACGTTCTGATGAATTTCTATCCGAAATATTAAAGGCAAGATTTTTTGTTTGTTTATTTGCTTTTTCTGTATGCGTACACAACGCTTCTTTGGCTCTTCGCTCCTTATTTTATTAAAAAAAATCCATCAAAAAGAATGGCCTGGCTAGAGCTCTGTGGGACGCTTCTAAAGAAGCGGCGTATCCTTTCCCGAAATGGGCCCGGTCGCGCGTGTCTCCGGCAGCAGGTGTGGTTATTAGGCCGCCGCGGCACCGGGCAGCGGCCTCGCGTAGAAGGGGTGGCCAGAAGGGCCGGCTGTCCCGCTCCTGCCGGCGGGCGGTCGTGCAGGGGTCCCTCGGGGTCCCTCAGGTGAGGCATCGCTGCCCGGAGAAGCGCACATCACCCTCCCGGTGTTTGGCGTGTGTGCGTCTGTCTGCTCGTGTTGCAGGAAGTGGAGACTGCTGTAAGGAAACGACACATCCCTCACACCGGTGACATAACCGTTACTGCTTTTCTTTTCCCTCTTGCTGTGAATGTTTCCACATGTTGACATTGAACATTGGTTGATACTAACCAGTCTGGTTTGGAGAGAGAGAATATGAAAACAAGATGCTTCTAGACCTGTGCTGATACCAATTGTCAAGGTATCAGAATAGTAGGTAAGGTATTGTGTTTCAGGCACGAGGAAATGCAACCTTGAAAGAACTCTTCTCTTAAATGCTCTTTTGGGAATTGTATTCTAAAGAACTAATGTTATTACCCAAAGTACTCGAGAAATCGGGGTTGGTTTTTTTCCCTGTCTTAAAAATTGAAGCGTTATTCTAAGGGCATGAAAAATACGATTTCTAATGCCTGGAACTAATTTTAATTACTCCCTTTCACTAAGAGAAGTTGTGATTTATAAAGGTGGGGGTTTTTTAGGCTGCAGTATTTTCTGATGCTGTTGTTAGAAAGTAATACTTTATTCTCCCAGAAGTCTCATAAGCTTCTTTCTTGCAAACAATAAGTCATGATAGAGCCTGTCTGAACTTCTCTTCAGGTACTGCTTGATCAGACTTGGAACTAAAAATTTGCAGGCAATGCTTTTGGAGGGTAAGGAGGAAACCATTGTAGAGCAAATTATCGCACAGGAAGTATTGAGAAAAGGACTTAAATTTTAATTTCTTTCACAACCAACCACTTCTGGAACAATACTGAAATGTGATAGGGCTGAGTTTCTTTTGTGTTCTCTGCATTTCTTGAGAATCCACAGGGCTTACCTATAACAAGGCTATCACTCCGTTGTCCCGTGTGCTTCTGTCTTGCTTTCTCGGTGCTGTCGGGCCAGTCAGACCAAGGGAAATCACTCATGTCCTTAAACCCAGACTTACTGGCATCTTGGGGGCAGCCGATGTTCTTGAAGCTTCTGGGTTTTTTATGCTTGTCACTGTGGCAAACCGCCCTGCCACATGATTTGTTCAGCAGTTCAACAGAGGAGTCATTTCTCTCTGTGGGCTGATGGCAAAACGCTATGCAAATATATAAGATTGTGGAGCGATGAAAGAGAGTGGCACAGTTTTGACTTTTTGGTCAAAAATCCCTCTTTCTTGAGGCTTGAATGTTTGAATCAAAGGACAAAGTGAGAAACCATGAGAGTTTGTCGTCTTTGATTTTTCTTTATTCCACTTGAAATTCTCACAGTAGGTCCAGGGAACAGTCCTTCAGATTGATCAGTTAATGGAGGATGTTGTGTTCAGTAAAAAGTGAGTAACAGAAATTTGCTGAATGAAGTAGTTTAGTCTTAATTAAATTGTCTCTTGGCATTGCCGTCAAGGGTTGATCTTTCTGAGCTCAGGTACTTTTCATCTGAAGGGAAAAATGTGGATTGGGGAGAACAGAAGCAAATAAAAACTGTATGCAGAGTCATGAGAAGGCAGTCTCTTCCCCCAGAGAACTTGCGGCGATAGATAGCTACCTGATAGAATGACACGGACTACTAACTGTGGAAAATAAAGGTGTGGTTTCTGGGGGAGAGAAACATGCTCCTGCATTTCTGTGTCACGGTTTATCCCATGATTCAGCTAATTCCGTTGTTCCCTACCTGTTAGTCTGTTTGGTTTCAGAAGATTCCCTTGCCTTTCTGTCTTAGCGCGCCCTTCCCCCAGTGTTTCTTCTGAAGGCAGTGGCATAGATAAACATCTTGTAAAGCTCTGCATCTTGCCCCTCTGGGGTTTCTCTTGGAGATGCTAATTTATGCCTTTTTTCTTGTTTGATATCTCAATCTAGCAGGCAGTGTCAGATGAATGCAGAGGGGGGAAATGCTTTTTCACTTTTTGGGATAGTCTTGATCCGAGTTTTAAAGAGTAATTTGCAAACTTCTAAACGCTTGGCCTTGTCCAATTCAACAGAAGTTACTTTTAAAAAGTATGTGTGTTTTTTGTAAGCAAAGGAAGAAGTTACTGTTTTCACATTGGGAATTGACCTGACCTCTGCAAATGGGACATGATGGTTTTGTAGCTGTATGAGTATCTTGTTCATAATGAAAAACTGCCTTTGTGCAAATGGCACGTGAAGGCCTTCCAAGTAATACTTGGGAAACTGTGCTGAATTTTGCCAGGTGAGGGTCGTGTTCCCCCCCCCCCCCCCAATTTTGCAGGCTGCAAATAGATTTAAACTTCATTTTGCTCCAAATCTGTAAATTGGAGTTGAGATCCCTTTGAGCTGTTGAATGCCTTGTGCTACTGCACTGGAGGCATGTGCGTTGCAGAGCTCTGTTCACGTATGCAAGGGAATACAGCCCTGGGTTACTTTCATCTTCCGGCACTTCATGGGTATGTGTGAGTCTGTACCCTCACAAATCATAGGTGTATAATGACTGAAAGAGAAAGGTGTTGCGTGTGTGTATAAGAGACAATTGTAGTTACCCTCTAGAAGAGCTCTTCACTGTATTAAAAGTGTTAACTCTGAAGCATCTATAAATATTTGGCATCTCTTTGTGTTGGCCAGGCTCGCACTTCTTGGGACAGGGAGTCAAGTGAAATACGCTACAAGAGGCTTCAACATTTGCTTGAAAAAAGCAACATCTACTCCAAATTCCTGCTGACCAAAATGGAGCAGCAGCAACTAGAGGTAGGTGTATTTTCGTGTACAGCAGGGATTCTTAAGATGGGCTGCCATGTGTTTAGGTTTTTTTTTGGGGGGGGGGGGGGGGTATTTTTCTTCCATCCCACTGTTTGAACTGAAGTAAAAATGCTGTTAAAATTGCAATAATAACATGAAAATCTACTGGAGCTACTGCCCAGGAATGAAGTGGTGCTTTACATAATATTCAGAATTTGCTCCATCAGTTAATAAATAGATTAAACTGTGAAGAGCATGAATTATAATTTAAAATCACAGTGTGAAGGTGGCACCAATATCTTTACGCTTTTTCTGTTGGCCTGAGTGATAGGAAGAGAAGATAAATACTTGAAGCAAGAAACAAAGTTTAAGGGTGCTAGAAAACCTGGAGGGAGGATAGAAGATACAAAGAATCGGCGAGTAGGAAGTTGTGCAGCCTCTTTGCGTTAATTACTGAAGATGAGACTTGTTTTCAGGATGCTAATGTAGCCCTCCCTCAAACAAATATATAAATTACAGTGATCTGAGGCTGTGCTGTTCCCAAACAAGAACTTAACATGAATTGACATGTTTTCTGGGGTTTTTTTAATCCATGAGCTGCTGAGTTCGTATGTAGCATTATCTTGACTTTCTTAACTGTACCTTTGTGGACAAGCTTATAAGAATTTACATTTGAGAGAGAGGGAGAATCTTAGGAAAAGATGGCGGACAACAGTGTTCTCAGAAAAGTGATGCTGATGGAGTGCAGGAACCTCATTTCTTAAATACTTTTCTAGTTTAACTGTCAGCTCGAGTTCATGGTTGGTGCATTGATAGGATGTATGTTTCACTATTAAGTCTTGCTCCATCTGATAAATATCAAGGTCTCATCTCTCTTTCTGGGGTCCTTTTGCTTTCAGCCAGTTGAAATAGTAGACGGAATGAAAATCTTGAATTCTTCAAGACATGAAAGCATTTCTTCATTAAAAGTACTGTAGGCTACTTACCATTGCTTTCTGTTCCACAGTGAACACAAATGGTAATATGTGGAAGTTCAAGGGAAGCTGCATACATGGAAAACTTACTGCAATAGATGTGATCTTAAGGAGTTTGCAACTGGGAATAGTTTTGTTGGCTTCTTTCTAACTTACTTTATTTAAGTGTTTAAAGTATTCACTAACAAGCAATTCAGAGCAGTTGCATTTTCTTGTCCAAGTTTTGCTTTATCCTTTTAAACTGTGTCAGAATAGAGGCTTTTAATGAGATCGCAAAAATATAGTCTGTAGAGTACACAGAACTCTACCAGTGTAATCTATGCCTGTTATTACTTCTCTACTGGATAGATCTCTTGTGGGTGTTATTGGAAGATAAGAAATGTGTGTGGTTTGTGTGGGTTTTTTTTTTTTTTTAGGAACAGAGGAGGAAAGAGAAGTTGGAAAGAAAGAGAGAGATGATGTTGAAATCTGCCAAGGTAGGGTTAACTAGCTATTTTATGCAACTTTCTGAACAAAAGTCTGAAAAATTAATATGTCAATTTTGGTCAAGGTAGGTGAACTAAAGTTAGATTAGCCAGTATTTGACTTGCATGATCTATCTAGTATATTGTATTTATTTTAATCATAAGAAGACTGTTAAGTGTTTAAAAATTGCATAATGTGACAGTCATCTTAAGGAGATGTTTCTGACTAATTTACACAAAAGAAAATGGTTTGAATTTGTCTTGAGGTTTTTGTTTTAAGCAACAATTGTTTATTCAACCAAGATGCTAAGTAATAAAGGTAAGCAGGAATTTTTTTTTTTCAGTATTTTTAAAAACTGCTTAATAGTACAAGTGTGTCAAGAAGCTTTCAAAGGCAATGGTTTGAAGCTGATTACATCTTTTTCTCTCTGTCATGATGATTAGAAATGCGTAAGATGGTGAACCTCTTCCTATTGTTATTTTTTAGGGTCAAAATCCAGTTGATGGCAAAGAGGAGAAATCAGGTAACGTATTTGACTTTGCCTTTTGTCAATATTGGTGTTCTCGGTTTCTTTAATGACGTGTTGTATAAACTCAAATGTTATCTGACAGGTGCAAAAAAGAAGAGAGGGAGAGAAGATGGGACATACAACATCTCAGAAATTATGTCCAAAGAGGTAGGCCGTAACTATAAATAGGTTTGTCTGGATTTTTGTAGCACAGATTTTAACTGGTGAGGAATTGCTGTGTGACATCTGCATTCTTTTTATATTGCCATCAGAGATTATCAGCCAACAGGCAACAGTAGTCTGTAATGTATGATTTTCCTCCAACAAAGATCTATGTAACAAGCAGTGTTGTAAAATCTGTAGAATTCAGATGCTTTTTTGGGTTTTTTTAAGTCTTTGGGGAGGCAAGCTGTGGAGAGACTATATTGCCAATTGAATTTTCAGTTACCCTTTGACACTGGAATGCTTTCACTGGTGTGTGGCCTTGTTTAGACTCACTGGTATGATTAATGATGTCGTATGGAAAGCTTTTTAAAGTATGTCCAGAATTTTCAATTAAAAGATCTCATGAAATACAGATTGCAGTAGCCTTTAAGGTTGAAAAGCGCATAAGCATAGGTGTTTGTTTTTTTTTTTCTTTGTTTCCAGGAAATACTATCAGTGGCAAAAAAGAGTAAAGTGGAAAATCAGGTATGTTGGCACATGTTATTTCAATTTAACTGTGTTAAGCCTGAAGGGAGGGAGGACTTTTTATACTTCATATCATATCTTTAAACTTTTCCTGTAAATAAACATCTCTCTTAGATATTTAACTCCTGTATTAGAAGTTTAAAAAAGTGGCACAAGTGAATGCACGGAAATACTTATTTTCAGAAATCCAAGGAGGAAACTTCTAATTTATTTTTTTAAACACTGAATTTGAACGTACTTATACTTTATAGAACACCTGTAGCTTCAAAAAAAAAAAAAAGGAAATAGGAATTTACTAAGAACTATTTATGCTGGTATGTAAGACCTTAAGGCATAGTAATTTTTAAGCATTCAAGCATGGAGATAACAGGTGTGGTCTCTTCCGCTTCTGCTGTAGTTTAAAAGCTATATGCACAGTATGAATTTCTTTCCAACATGCTCTAGAATCTGCTTAGAGAAAGGAGATAGCTGTATTAAATGCCAGCTGCTGTGAGGAAGGTTTTAAGTCTGCTTGCTTTTATGGGTAGAAAACTATAAGCCAAATCACTTCAGTAGCTGTCACTGCTCTTTAATTCTTGAGTAAAGAATGCATATAAGGCATTAAAATCTTGCACGTTGGCATCTACCTACACAGTAACAGTAATCCTAAAAAAAATTACACTGGAGTTGACAGTTACTCAAAATAAGTCTTTGTGTCAGGGGCTGGCTTTCTTCACTGCACACTAAGGCAGGTGTAAATTGGGCAGAAGTACGTTTTAGCTAGGCTTGGGTGTGCGTTCCACTCATCACACGCGTGTGTTCCCTGAACTTCCCTCTACAGGATGAAAGCTCTTCTGACAACCTGTGTCCAGAAGACCTGCAGAAAAATGGAGACTCGAATAGCGTCATTAAAGATAGATTGTGTCAAGCCGTACGACACAGTGCCAAGCAATTCCTTGATCCAGTACGGAAGTTTAATGGACAACCAGTGCCTTTTCAGCAGCCAAAGATTTTTACTGGTGGTGTGATGCGATGGTACCAAGTGGAAGGCATGGAGTGGCTAAGGGTATGGAGCAATTGTTGATGAAGCTGCATCTGTTCGTGATTAGAAACCGAGAAGTGAAGGAGAAGAGACGCTAGAACACTGATCATAGTTGGTACAGGGAAGGTGAAGAAGAGACAGTTCTTTATGATTTCTCATGATACAGGAATCTGGTGTTGTGAGAAAGTTGTCAGGCAGCAGACATGGGGAGGATATCTGTGTAAACGTTTCTTTAGATTTTCTGTTTGGTGTTCTCCATCTTCCATTTCTCCATCTATCTTGTTCAACTCCACTGTCCTTTCAGCCTCTTCTTACAAATACTTTGTGAAGGCAGAAGGAACTGCACGTGGCTGAGTCTGCCTTACTGTTTCTTTCTCAAGGGTTTGAATAACTAGCCCATAGGGGTTTCTAAAGACCCGCTGTATTGCCGGCCTGACACTGGTCAGTTTTCCATTCTCTGCATCTTGGAATCTAACTAGTAATATTAACGCAGTGTTTTAAAAATGTTTTGTCTTTAGTCTTTTAAATAAAAAACTAAAGAAACCTGCCATAAAAATTGATCCTGTACTTATTTAACTTCTACCCGTTTTTGCTTGCAAACCAAATTAGAACAAGTTTGCTTTTTAATTATCAGAGCCAGACATAAAAATTATCAGAGCTAATTTTTATTCTGCCGATGATCTCTTATTTCCCCTAGGTTTTTTTCTTTCTTTTTTTCTTCTCCCCCCAAGCATATGTATCTTGTTTTAACAGGCTTAGGCTGTTCTTGCAAGGGCGTGCCACTAAACTCACTCACTCTGTTCTGTCACAGGGACGTGCCCGTGTCACAGGGAGGACAGGCCTGTTCTGTGGGGGGGGTGACAGCTCAGTTGTTATAACCTTTATGAACAGTAGCCAAAGATACATGATACAGTAGCCACAGAGCACTTCTGTGTCTGTTCTTTTGCGAGAGGTTGCTCTGTGACTTGTTGGAATAGGCAGTGTCTGCACAAAGAACTTTTGCTAGAGCAGCTGTGTTGGTCAGGAATTGCACCTTTTTCCTACGGTGAAGTAGCTGTGCCTAGAGAAGCTGCTTGAACAGATAAAACTGAAAGATCAGCGCAATAACTTTGTCTTTTACGGGGGGGAGCTAAGGGATTTCTTTGGAGCTGGGATGAGTGCAGGTTTGGGTAGTGTGACCTGTACCTACAGTTAACGTGCTTTTTTGATTATAACGCTGATTTATCCTTTCCTTTGATACTGTTCTGTTTTTTGCCTCCTAGTCAGGCATTTAATTGGCTAGAAGCACATACACCTATGTATGAAAGTCTGGCATTTACAAGATGCTTGTATTTATTTTCATCATGGAGAAATCTTACTTGTCTGTAATACAAATTGTGCCCAGTAGAGCGTTTTTACAGGTGTTACGTTCAGCCTAAAGATGGCTGTTCTTAAATGTGTTGGCTATTTTGCATAAACATTTCTTTTTCTGTGTATGCAGATGCTTTGGGAAAATGGTATCAATGGCATTTTAGCTGATGAAATGGGGTTGGGAAAGACGATCCAGTGTATTGCAACAATAGCACTGATGGTGGAGCGAGGAGTCCCCGGTCCGTTCTTAGTATGTGGTCCTTTGTCTACTCTTCCCAACTGGATGTCTGAATTCAAGAGATTTACTCCAGAGGTAAAAGAAATTACTTTTTTTCTTACTTTGGTTTAAAAGAACAAATTATTTAATTCTTATTCTAATTCTTTGCCTTGAAACTTTGTGTAGAACATCAGTCTAATTGTAATTGTTTATGTGGTTGCTACACACTGTGCCATGACTTGCTATGTATTTACAGCCTTCTTGTAACAAAGCTAATTATCTCTGCTCTCTTCTTTAGGTTTAAATGAGCTTAGTTCACCTGACTTCTAAACCTCTTTGTTTTTTCAGATTCCACTAATGCTTTATCATGGAGCTCAGCAGGAACGTCGTAAACTGGTTCGTAAAATTCACAGCCGGCAAGGATCACTGCAAATCCATCCTGTGGTCATTACTTCCTTTGAAATAGCAATGCGAGACAGAAATGCCCTGCAGGTACCTTAAGTTCTGAAAGCCCTCGGATGGATGGGATGCTTCATCGTTAATAGCAATACATTTCAGTATAGTAAAAAAAAAAAAAAATCCCACGTGCTGTCTGTACAACAAATGCTGTACCATAACGTTTATAGTGGCATTCACTTCTTTTGCCTTGGTAGCAGTGGCTTTGAAATTTTATGTTTAAGAAGCTTTTCAAACAGAATGCTATCCAAAAAGTGAAGTAAGCAGATAGTTACAGCATACTTGCTGTTCTTATTACCTCTCTGTTGGTGATGGTGAGGGGACGGTTGTAGTAAAAGCTGTACTTGGTGTACAAATACCATGGTTAATACCCGAATGGTTGTTTCAGCGGGATGACTCTCTTGTAGGAGTCTTACTATAATCACCTAAGCTTTCTAAATGCGGTCATCATGACGCAAATGCATGGTATTAAATTGATTATACTCTGGTCTTCCAGTCTGGCAAAGTGAGAAACAACAGTAAATAGAATCTTTGTAATGGGCTGTATCAGACAGTCTTGTTAGTGCTGCTTATCTCATCTGGCACATGTTTTGATGAAGTAAAGCTAAGATTTGCCGAAATATCCTTTCTTTTTGTAGCACTGTTTCTGGAAATACCTGATCGTGGATGAAGGTCACAGGATCAAAAATATGAACTGCCGCCTTATCAGAGAACTGAAACGATTTAATGCGGACAATAAACTCCTTTTGACTGGTACTCCCCTGCAAAACAACTTGGCAGAACTTTGGTCATTGCTTAACTTCCTGTTGCCAGATGTGTTTGATGATTTAAAAAGGTGGGTTGTGATCTGATGGTGAAAACTATTCCCCTTTGTTCTGTTTGGGTATTACTGTGACTCTTTAATTATTAAACTTGTATCAGCATGTGAATGGCTGTTTTATGGTATGGTTGTATTTGGTATGATGATTTGGTGGTAAAGGCTTTGAAATGTGTCTTGTCTTCATACTTAGTTGTTCCAGAAAGTAAGAAAGTGATTGTCAGCTCTATGGCTAGTGGAAGCTCAACTCTGAGCCAACTCTGAGCCAAGACATGAGCATTTGGGGGGAAGAGATGTTTGTCTAATTGTAAGTGCCTGGTGCTGGTTAAAATTCTCTTGAGGTGCAGGAGAAAGCTGTATGAGACTGGCAGACATGGACCCATGGGAGATGGATCCTTTTCTGAAGCAGTAGGGGGGAAGATTGAAGAACATTGCCAAAGTGTCTTAAGACTAATTTTGGAAAAAGATATAGACTGGATTGAATGTAATAGATCATAGGGAATATTCTAATACAAGTATTTTTACCAATGACTTAAAACCTCAAGCATCTGAATTGTCAGGGATATTTCAGAAATACTTTCTATTCACCCTCTGTTATTCTTTGTTTTTCTTAAATTGCAGGGTAAGAGAAGAATAGTATACTCAAATAATGAGGAACAATGGCTACGAAATAAGATATTCTTTTTCTTTGCTTTGTTTTTACAGCTTTGAATCCTGGTTTGATATTACCAGCATTACAGAAACTGCCGAAGATATTATTGCTAAAGAAAGGGAGCAAAACATCTTGCATATGCTGCATCAGGTTCTCACTTTTTCTTTGTGTTGTTGTTTTCATGGTTTATTTCTAACATTGGCCATTCAGGACCTGACCAAACAGGACAAAATCCTGTTTGTGGAGCTGAATTGTGGGCCTAAGACTTGTATTGTGGCACTTCTGGACTTCTTGTGGTGGGTGTTGTTTGGGTTTTTTTTTTTTTTGGTTTTTTTTCAATCTTCACAACACTTACAAATGCTCAAAGGAACAATATACCCCTTTGATAATGACTTGTTTTTATTCTTGGAACAGAATTTAGTCAAACTTATTGCATTTGTTCACTTCTGTTTGCCAAAAGATTTAACTGGTATATTTATTTTGTTGAAAGGTAATGTTGAGGAAATTCACGTAACTTTTAGGTGTTGAACAGAATACCTTTTGACAAACTAGTTGTATAATGCACCTGTCTTCAAAACCAAACTAACACCCAAAACTTTTTTTTTTAAGGGGAGGTGTAGAAGTAAATGCTTACAGAACTGTCATTTCCCCATTATAAGCTGATGGTGAGAGATATAAATTGTATCTTCCAGATCCAATTCTTGATGACAATTTATTATTTATTTTGATTAAAGGTTTGGGGCTTTCCTGGAAAAACTTGATTTAAGAAATATAACAACCAAAGTGATCTGTTTCATAATGAAATTACTTTCTGTTAATGGAAATTAGTTGAAAGATCTGTAATGTAGTCACTACTACACCTTTATTAAATGCTTCAAAGTTTTTCATATGTCAATGGATGTATTGTTTAAACACGTGTAACAGCATGAGCATAGAAGTTTTGGAGTAGACATCCATATTAAAAAATGAAATATGGAACTCGTCAAATTAACTCCCTTGCTTTAAGTTGTCAAAATAGCATTGTATCAATAGACCCGTTTGCACGTTGTTTCTGTGGGTTTGGTTTGCTGGTTTTTAATTGGTGGTTTGTCTTTGGTTTTTTTAAACTAGCCACATTGAGAGCTTTTGAATAATTGAACACATCTGCTCAACATTTCAGATTCTGACACCTTTCTTACTGAGAAGGCTGAAATCCGATGTTGCTCTTGAGGTTCCTCCTAAACGAGAAGTTGTGGTATATGCACCGCTGGCAAAGAAGCAAGAAACTTTTTATACTGCCATTGTAAATCGCACCATTAGGAAGCTGCTTGGAAATAATGAGGTATCTACTGATATGGATGTTAGAAATGTGCTTGCTGTTAATGGTTTGTAGGCAAAAACACATTGGCATTGCTTTGTTACCATTGTAACTAAATCCACTTTTTGCTTAAATTTTTAGTCTGATCCTTTTGTTACCTATTTCAGTGTCAGTTACTGTGACTGGCCTCAGTGGACACAGAACTAATACAATATGAATGTAAATATATTCTTGATGGCTTGTAGCTTGTGGGAAAAAGGAAGACAGTTTTCATAGAGTTGACAATTTTCTGCTATAAAATCGTAAGGTACTAATGGAGCCTTTAAAAATCAAGCAGAAGCTTTCAGAATCTGCAGTTATGGACCTTTAAAATCTGGGCTGCGTTTTCTACTTGGCAAAACTTACAGCTGCTTATTTTAAATAAGTACTGTGTGAGGCATATCACTGAGACCTCTTTTCAGTATTGAGAATTTGGGGGTCAGCACAGGGCTTTGAATGTGAAGCTGTCTGCTGCTGATGGCAACACTATCACTTCCCACAGGAAGAAGTAGTTGAGTTGAGTCCTACAGGCCGACCAAAACGCCGTAGTCGAAAACTGGTTGATTATTGTGAAGAACATAATGATTCACCTGATGACTTGGAAAAATTGATCAGCAAAATGCAAGAGGAAGTAGAAAAAGAGAGGTACCTGCCCTAAAAGATTCTTTTTTATTATACTGAATATCTCCCTTTTAGTTTGCTTCCAGAGCTTTGCTTGTTCAAGTTGATCAAGAAGAATGGCATTCTGTAATTCACTATTCTCATATCCTTTATGATTTGTTTCTGTGCTTTTACCTAATATTTGCTGGGCCGTGATAGCAATGAGTAGGTTGTACCATTACTCACTGACTCATTAAAGTTACAGTTAACTACACAAGACATTTACTTGTAGACCTGTGGCCTTTGCAGGATCTAGCAATTAAATTGCTTCTTGAGTACATGTTTTCATTACTCACAGTCGTAGGTAGGTCCTGTGACAATAGTGCTGTTGATAATCCATAAAGAGGTAAAGTGTCGTAGTGTGAAATGTGATTCCTTTGGGCTGCTAAAACATTTTGGCAGTGAAGAACCTCGAGGTCTAAGATGGTGCTGAGTGTCAGCCAAGGAAGAACTGCTTCATCTTATTTATTTGGTAGTTGAATTTCATTGTAATAGCTTAGGTCCTGGCTACAGCTAGTAATGAGGACAAAGAGCTGGCTTATTGCTAGGTTTTGCAGGCTTTCCAAGGTTCAGGCGAACCTTATGTCTCCGATGTCCAGTTACGTTCACAAGTTTCTTTCATTGGCTCTAAGACAGGACAAGGGATAATGTTGGTGTGCTAACTCCAGTTAACTCCTCATTTTTTGCAGAATTACTCAGGAATGCTTGAGGCAAAGTTTGAGCTCAAGACTGGAGAAAAGGGAGGGGTAGTTTCCTTGCTAAATTTTGTAAAATATGTAGGCTTAAGCTGAGTCCTGGAACCCAAATGGCTGGCATGGTTATTGCTGTTTTGGTGACAGGTATTGGTCACTTTCTGGTGATTAATATCAGAGCTGAGGCTCAGGACTGAGGCAACTGAGGAATTATGTTTGTTCCTGGCTTTGGCAAGGTCTATTGGTGGCTCCAAATTGGTTGGAAGTCCCTTGGGCATAAGGAAAACCAGATGAATCTTCAGGGCTGAAATGTATTTATTTTGCTAGATTTTTATTGTAGTCCAGTGTATTTTGCAAGAACAGAAATATATGTTTATGTTAGCTTTAAGGTATGCATGGATCCTTTATATTGGAGATGGTACTTAGATGCGCAAGAGCTAAATATTTGTATTCATTGTGAATCCAGCAATGTGAACATGTGGCTGAAATAAGATACGCAGGGAGCTGATTTTGGAATAGCTTATTATGTATTGTTCCGCAGGAGATCTGACCATTTGTTCTAGAGAGGGCTGTGTCTCGTCCTTTTTCTGCTGTGTGCCTTGCACAAGTTGTTTTTTCTGCTTCTGATTACTACTGACTGCCCTTTTGTATTTTGAACCAATAATGTCGGACTCTTATGCCTTTGACGCCAAGTGTGGCGCTAAAAGAAGTTTCGTCTGGTAATAGCTTTACTAACTATGAGGGATTTTGAGGACATTCGACATAGCATGTGAATCCATTGCTTGATTTTTGGTTTTGTTATTTGTTTTCTCTTCAGTATCTGTAGCATAATAAGGTGACACTTTCTGGACTAATAAGATGATGTATCTTTTCAAGGCCAGTGGTAGAAGTGAGCATTCCCATGGATTCAGAGGTGAACCTTAAACTGCAGAATATCATGATGTTACTGAGGAAATGTTGTAATCACCCGTATCTTATTGAATATCCGTTGGACCCTGCTACACAACAATTCAAGGTACATATTTTAAAAGGATTATGGGGAAAAATTATTCCAGGCGTTAAAAAGCGATAGGCTGTGAGCTGACAGCAGTAGAGAATGACCTTTTCAATGTATTTGGCATGTGCCTCCCCATTGAATTCTAGCAGTGTGACCGAATCATTATTTGAAGCTTCCTGCAGCGGCAATGCAGAGACCAGTTCAGCCTCTGTGCCCATTTAGCCCTTGCGTGGTGATGCAGCACTCATCTGCTGGGAGCAAACACTGAATTCAAACAGCAGCTGGGTGCCATTGACTAGAGGTGTTTTAGGTTCTGTGTCAAGCTCTCCTCACAAAGGTTAATTTTCAAAACAAGAAATTCTGACCTTGGTGAACTGTTCATGACATAAATTATATGTGCCACAGGAGGTGTGGTGGTAACTTTTAAGCATGTGTTGAAGGGCTGAGCCAAGTACAACAGTTACCTGCTCGGAGGATACAGCATCCTTTGTCCTCCCCAAAAGGGGAAAAAGTCCAAATTATATCACAAAGGCCAGCTGGTAGTTTAATCTACACGAAGCAGTTGGCAATATAGGAAAGTATGAAGTAATTTGAATTGAAAGAATCTTGAACAACTGGAAGTTGAGTGCACATTTTAAATGTAGGTTTGTGGGCATGTGTAGTCATGTTTCCTGTTCAGTGAGTGATAACATTCAGCTGCACTCAGGAGCAAGGTGTTGAATTTTATCAATGCATAAAAAGCAGAAAGCCCAGTCTGGGTGACAAGGGGAAATTAGAAATGTATAGAAAATGCAGACTGTTTTACAGTTGACACACTTACAAGAGCTAGTACCTGCTCAGGAAAATGGATTAAGACTTATCAAGGTGGCTGCTGTTACAGCTGAGGCCTGAGAGGTTTCTAAATCCCTGCTCTTAACCCATGGCAAAAATTAGACCTAACAAACTCTCGAGCAAAAGAGGGGTGTAAGGTAGCAGTGTGAAAACTTGTTCTGTGAACTTTTGTCATTTGGCTGATGTGTAGTAACTTGTTCAGCAGTGCTTCCTTATATCCAGTAGGTGGAAGCCTTGTGCATTAATTACAAGCTGTGAAAGAAACAACAGTGCGTTTCCACGTGGAAAAATTAAAATAATCAGGGTTTCTCCTTCCAGAAATGGGATCAAAATTAAAATTAATTTGTTTTTTTTTAAATTATTTGTGCATATGAAATGGTGGGGCTTGATTTAGTTTCATCGTGATTTAACTGATTCATTGCAGTTTGCTAAAACTAGCGTTGCTTCCAACCTTAAGGCTTTTTAGTTAAAAAGATGGTGCAAGCTTGTTTTCTGTGACAAGCTTTCAGACAGCGTTTGTTGGTGCTTCTGAGTCAGGGAAACCTTTGGTATCCTTCCATCTTAATATATGATCCCCTCTTTCCTGTTCCAAGGTTGATGAAGATCTAGTAAAGAATTCAGGCAAGTTTCTGCTCTTGGACCGAATGCTTCCAGAACTGAAAAAAAGAGGGCATAAGGTAAAGCTAATGATTTTGGGGGCATCCATTGTTGTCTCCCGATGACCCAAAAATGGTATTAAGGAATCTTCCTGATTTTGTAGGTCTTGTTGTTCTCACAAATGACTATGATGCTTGACATTTTGATGGATTACTGCTATCTGAGAGACTTCAAATTTAGTCGATTGGATGGCTCTATGTCCTACTCGGAGAGGGAAGAAAATGTAAGTAGATGTACATGCCCTTTGAGCCTCTTAGCAAGTTCTGCTTATTCCCGTGACGCTGGAACATGATTTCACAGAGCATTTAGCCTTTAATAGGCAAAAGAAATCTATGTTGAAAACTGACATCCTTGCTGCTGCTTTTGTATCTACAGCTCAGAAATACCAAACCAATGAAAATGTGTTATGAACCAGCATCTTGGGGTGTGCTTAGAGTGAAGGGTGCTCAATGTGAAGCATGTAATATACCTAGATTGTGGCAGATGCTTATCCCAGTTTTACCCTTGCACGTATTGTTTCCTAGCATCCAGGATGTGATGCTAGCATCTATGGGAGCGTACTGCAAATCTAGTGCCAAATAAAGTAGATTTCCAGGAAGTGAGTTTTTATACCTAGTGGGACACCTGTAACTTCAGCCTGAAATCGCATGTGGATTTGTTCCAGCGCAATCCTTTGTTCTTGCATACTTGTAACGGTTTCACATAACCACAGAATGCCTCACTACTGAGGTATGTATTTATAAAGAGCGGCCATGAAGGGTGGTTCTGGAAAACCACCTCTCTGAGGGTTTGCAGGGATGTAAAAGCAGTGCCTATATGGAGGAAGTACACAGGATATATTTAGGGACTGTGCTGCAATTGCCATCTGGCCTCCAAAATATGCACTAATGTTTATGAAGATACAGAAAAACAGTGGCAGATGATAGATCATCTAGCCTACGTTGTGCTTCCCTTTGCCCCATTTTTTTCTGTGCCACAACGTGGCTGAGAAAAACCAAACCTCTAAACCTGCAGGTTGCTATTGTTAGAGTTGATTCTTGAAGAGGAAAGGCTAACTAGCAACACGTCAGCAAGATATAGTGACTTTTAATAAGCTGGTAAAATTTTGTACTGCTGGCTCGTGGGGATTTTTAGGAGTTAATTGGGTGCAGGATGAGAGAAATCTTCCAGGTCACCAGTCTTAAGTTCAGCAAGGCGCTTCCCAGCTCCACGATTTGATGCTGGTGCTGCAGATGCTGATGTCCAGGAGAGTCCGGAGGATATGGGGCTTTTAGAGAGCTTGAATATCTGCTTCCACCTGGCAGTGGGGCAGTGTTTTTTTTTTTCTCTGCTGTGATCAAAGTCCTGAAGATTAGTGAACACTACCAGTTTTTTACCAGCATGTGGGTGGTCAGGCTAAATAGACTAGATTTTTAACTGGTATCACAGACCTGGTAGGATTTATGCTGACACTTGGAACCATCTTGCAGTGAAAGTCGGAAGCCGAGTAGGAGGCCAGAAATTTACTCTTAGAATTGAAGTAATAGGAGGAGGTATACAGAGTGGCTGCTACAGTCAAGTTGGCATCAGTATTTTAAATTGTTGCTTGTGTCAAGAAGTAGACATGTTTTTAGGCTCTGCCAACTTGGACTGTGCTTACCTTGCTCATCACTGGATGGTAGGTTATGTGGAGGTGAATGTGATTTGGATCATACCTCACTATAGTCATCTGCACTCTGTGTGTTAGACCATTCATTGACTGGAATCATCAGACAAGAAAATATAACTGCTTCACTTCTTAGTCCTGTTCTATCCCAGATGCATGCAATTCTTCTAAAGCCTTAGTCTGGTCTCTGACAGTGTATACTGTATTTTATCTATGTTCATATTTTTAAACGGGTCTCTCAAAACATTAGCTAGATTGTGTTTGATCCATCTGCTGGTTTTTTAATAGACAAATTCTCTTCCAGATGCATCAATTCAATACAGACCCTGAAGTCTTCTTGTTCTTAGTGAGTACGCGAGCTGGAGGCTTGGGCATTAACTTAACTGCGGCAGACACAGTTATCATATACGATAGTGACTGGGTATGTTGACAAGCTCTTAACCTAGTGATATGTCATAAAATGCTTTCTCTATTGCTACTTTTGATAATAATTTCCTAATCCATTATGGTATAGACCATTTTTGTAACTTTAATAAGCTGTTACATTAAGATAATAGTAAGTAGCGTATGCAAGCACGTTATATATGAAATACTCAGGCTCATTTTAAAAATCCTAGCTTATCAAATACAACATTAGAGTTGGTTTCTAAAACTAGCCTGTTTGCCCCAAAGTTACACCAAAAGCAGGAGGGGGTTTTTTCTGTTACTGTTGAAGGTAAGTTTCTGTCTTTCAATTTATTATTTAAGTTTAAACGTTGCCAGACCTTCTGCAGGTTCCCTGTTTCCAACAGCTGCCACGTTAGTACCAGCCTCTTGAATTTCCTCCTGTGACTTGCCACATGTGTTCTAGCTAGCTAGGATTCTGCTGCTCCCGTGAATCTGGAGGCTGGGAAGAAGAGAGGTATGGAAGAAAATGACTGAGGACAGCTGCATCTTCAGTTTAGTTTAATAGACAGCTCTGCTGTTTACATGACTTGTGGAGAGCTAAAGCGAATTCAGGAGAGCTAAAGCGACTTCAGGAGAGCTAAAGCAACTTCAGAAACAGCTTAAAACCTCTTAAAATCCCTTTTCTTATCCTCCAACAAACAACCCCCTACAACTAACACCCTCAGATAAATTTGTGATACACATTCATCTGTTGAAAACTGCAGCACGTACACATAGTGCAGAAGAAGTCTGAGATAGTTGGGTCACTCTGGCTGTGCAGCTAGAGCAGCAGAGCTTGTCATGGCCAAGTTCAAAGAGGTGTACAGTTCTGTTATACCATAGCTGCCCTGCTTATTGCTTCCACTCTGACTCTCAGAGCTCACTATTGAAAATGCTCTCTGTGGTACGTCTCTTAAAAAAAAAACAAACAGTTAATACTGTAGCTAACTTGTTTATTTATCCGCTCAGAACCCCCAGTCAGACTTACAGGCCCAAGACAGATGTCACAGGATTGGCCAGACAAAGCCGGTGGTGGTTTATCGTCTTGTGACAGCAAATACTATTGACCAGAAGATTGTGGAGAGAGCTGCTGCCAAGAGGAAGCTGGAGAAGCTGATTATCCACAAAAGTTAGTATCTTTCTCTTATGATTTACTGTAAGCATGTGTTGCTTCTTTAAATCTCAAGAGAGGACTCTTGCTGCTCTGTTTTGTGACTGTTTAGTATGCTTTCTTATATGCAAAAAGCTTCATCCTCCCAAAAAGTGGCTATACAGTATTACTTTTCAAAATGTGTTTTTAGGCATATTGTAGATAACCTCTGCAGCAAATTAAAGGAGAACACTTCTAGTGTTTCTGGAATCACAATGTTATGACTGCTCCTTTACAAATAGGTGAGGGGAAAAAAAGGGGTGATAGGACAGGGAATCTACCTGCAAGAAATATAGGTAAAACCAGCCAATAACAGGGTAGAGCTCTGGGCTTGTTGGAGGCTTGTCAGCAAGATGATAGTTTATTTGACCCAAATGTTTTTGGAATTTTATCATGAATTTTGGAAATATAGCATTTGGAATGTGGGTGGATGACAAGTCTGAGTTGATTATCTTTTTAAAATCAAAATTAAATTAACTAAGATACAAATGGAAAAGCAGATTAAAAAAAAAATCTTACTGCTTGCAGTTTAGTTTACAACAATTCTTCATTTGGTGCAATACACCTACCTAATGACCTCTGGAGCAGTATTTCATGATGTGAAGTTTAGCAATAGATTTTTCCAGTTGCACTGGCAAGCTTGCATGAGTAGGGAGAATTCCTATTGAAGTTGCTAAAATGAATAGACGCTATAGAAAGTTGGTTTCTGGGCATTTCATACTAAACTTGGCTGAGATTGCACATCCTAGAGTTGTAAAATCACTGTAAAAAAATTCAGTATCCTGTTTGTATCTGTCCTTCTGAATTTAAGAGTATGTTATAAACACAGTAGAATAGTCCTATTTGAACGCCTAACTAGTGCTGAACAGAAAAATAGTCCTTGATTTTATGTGCAGCACATCGGTGACCCTTGTTGTGTTCTTGATTATATAGCTGGTCATACTCAAAAGTCTTTAGAAAGTAATTGGTTTGAAGTGTCTCTCTTAGGGGGTAAATTTTTGTTGTTTGGATCCTAT
Organism: Chionis minor; assembly: GCA_013398295.1. Taxonomy (NCBI): domain Eukaryota; kingdom Metazoa; phylum Chordata; class Aves; order Charadriiformes; family Chionidae; genus Chionis; species Chionis minor. Next base: position 103,254 of record VZSF01010091.1, read on the forward strand.
AGGAATCCTGCTTTGCTTCCATAGCTTATTCTGTTTGTGCTGTTTGGACAATAGCTCCCTATAGCATTTTCCAAACACTAAGCTCACTTGAAAAATACAATTTTTCTAAGTTGGTATGGGCTGACAATAATTAGCCTGATATTAAACTTCAAAGGAGGTTAAGAACTTCTCTTAGTATATTAATGGGGCTGGGGGAGCATTTTCGTGCAGGCATAAAGGGGAGAAAGGCCATACCTGTAGCTGTCTCTGCACTGCTTGTCAAACCTAAGCTGTGGTTTGCCTTGGGTTTTGGATGATGTTAAGTAATCTTTGTTAGATGCTTCCTTTATCCTAGCTTTAGCCTTTATATTTGTAATCTGTTTGCCACTGCTGTCTTGGTATCACTGCCAGAACTGCCATCTGACTCTTTGTAGGACTGTTAATGACCAATTTAGGTAAGAAAAAATTGGTTTTTAATGATGTGGTCCAACCCGAATATAAAACCAACGTGGCAAGATGAGTGCACAAAACAGAATGGGCTCCAGTAGTAGCTGACTGCCATATACTGAAGTAGCAGTGGGAACTGAGCCTAGCTGTACTGGAAGGAAGCTAAGTGTCAAGTTGGGTCATGCCTTCAGTTTTGCAATAAGTTGAATATTTACCTTGGTAACTATTAGTGAATCATATCTAAATCTTGCAGCTTAGGTAGGGACGTCCCGTCCCCTCCAGCAACCTTTAAATACACCGTGTAAATGCAAAGGTGATGTACTGGATCCTGTAATTTAGAATGTCTAAAAAACTGTTGGAACTTTAGATGAGTGCAGAAGGGCTGTCACAAAGCTTAAGTCAGGCCTTTCAGCGGTGTCTAACCATGTAGGATGTGTCACAGTACAAGTACTGGAGCTTAAGAACGGGAACTTGGTGCTGAGGCCAAACAACCATTCTGTTTTGCAACAAGTGACTCTTTCCACCTTGTGCTTCTGTTTCATTGCAGAAAGTTGCCTAGGAATCAGTGTGAGAACCAGCGTAATGTCAGTTAAATTAGTTGTCAGACTGAGAGGAAGTGATGGACATAAAGTTATGTTTAAACTGTTAGGTGCTTTATATGGTCTTGTGTATTTTTCTGTGTCACTGTGATTGCAACCCAAGGCCTACGCAGCACTAATTCAGTGCTGTATAGTTTGTGAAAGTCTGAAAACTAAAAGGGAGGGACTGCATCACTAATGATGCATGACAGGACCCAGATCCTGTGTGTCACAGCAGGAGATGTTAGTGGGAGAGAGAATCCTGTAGCTCAAACTTGATTTGCACATCACTGACAAACAGCCAGTCCTTGGAGGGAGATGGGAAGAGGTGTGAAGAGGACTTGTGGAACCTAGGTGTAGGGGAGAAGAGCAGTGTGATGAAAGGGATTGATGAAGACTCATTAATAAAATGGGTATATGTGTTGATAAAAACTAAGGAAACTTGGCACAGAACAGTAAGCCTTGCCTGTCTCCTTGAAATGTGAAGACTGAGCTTGATTTCATCCATGCTCAGCTTTAGTTAAGTAATAGTCTTGTACAATTTTTTGGATATTTGTGCCGACATCCAGATGTGTGTGTAGATAGGCGTTAGCGTAGTCAACTCAAGAAACCAGCCTCTGTTAGATGTATTGTTTTGTCATGTCTGTCCAGTCCATTAAACTGAGGGAAGTTCTCTCTGCAAACCACATCTTCCACGTATTTCCTATCTTGTGGTTAATACTGCTTACTTTGTTTCAACCAGCTTACAATACAAAGGGAACAAACTTCAGCATCCACCATCTAACTTTATTTACAATGTTGTTACTGTAAGTAGAACTAATGGTGTTTCTGCTCTGTGTGTGTGCGTGTGCATGGTGAATTGGTGTTTCAATCAGTTCTTCTGCATACTCCAGCTAGAAGGTGAAAGGCCTGCATGTAAACTCTTCGTGTGCCTCTGACGTTTTTTTACCAGTTAGGCTATTAGCGTGAGGGCTAAAACAATGAAACGTAGCATTGTTTTTGATGTGCGAAAGTAATTTGTTTGATATGTGCGCCCAGCATTGATTTAACAGTTTATAGAATTTGTTCCTGTCTCTGTGTACTGTCTTAAAATTTTTCCTTTCTACAGATCAGTTTAAAGGTGGCAAATCAGGTCTAGCACAGTCAAGGAGCTGCCTGGACCCTCAGGAATTAATAGAATTACTGAAATCCAGAGACTATGAAAGGTATGCAGATTTCATATTTTTCTTGGACCATGAGCTTATAACTTGCAGCTTGCAAGCAGCTGTCAATAGTGCTCTTGTCTTATGAACTGGTATGGGAATCTTCATAGTGGAAAGAATGTCCCAGGGATTCTGCTGTGTGGGAAAACTGACTTCTATGCAATACTAACCGTAACATGCTTTTATCTGTATTAAGAGAAATTATTTCTTCCTCAACAGGGAGGTTAAAGGATCTAAAGAAAAAGTAATCAGTGATAAAGATCTAGAGTTACTCTTGGATAGAAGTGATCTTATTGGTAAGTCAGAGTTTTCATGGGTTTTTTTAATCTTTTTTTTTCCCTGTTCAACAGCCAATTTATATTTTGTAAGAGTCTCTATAAGTAGAAAGCTGCCATAGCTGTATTCCCCTACAGCTGTATTGTACATCTGAAGAAGAATCCTTTGGCCCCTTAGCTGACATTTCCAATAGGTTTTCCTGAAGAAGAAATAACAGAACTTAAACGGAAGTGTTCTAGAAAACCACTTCAGTGCATAGTGTGTCCTGAGCATACTGCGAATGAGAAGCGTAGATAGATTAGGAGGTGTTCTGCAAAGCAGTCTTCCCTGTAAGTTACTGTAGTTGATCAAAATAGAAATTATTCTCCAGAATAGATTTATTTCAGCAAACTTGTTTAAAAACATCTTTTGATACTATCATAATTCAAAATACAGTCTAACATTTTTTTGGGGGAAAAAAATGAGCTCTTCAGAGTTACCATGGCTTGTCAGTGGATCAAATATTAACACACCCCCACCCCCACCCCACCCCCCACTTTTCAAAAAAAAAAAGAAAAAAAGGGGAAAAAAAAGGGGGAAAAAAAAAACCCCAAACACACAAAAACCACACAAAATTTTTGAGGTTGTCTGCAAATTCTAGTGCTTGATCAGGCCAACGTTTTATTACAAAAACCTTAACTCTTCTGAGAAAGGAAAAAAATCTTGTTCAAATCGTCTGAACAGTAGATCTAGTCTGCTTTGCATCTTTGATCTCTAGTCTCTCTTCTGCATCTTTAGGAGATATAAGCCTCAAGGCATAGATGCATGAAAAATCAGTCATTACAGGATTGAGAAGTAAAAATGATACATGCCCTTAAATAAGTGTGATATGTATAGTTGGAGTAAAATAACTTCGCCTTAGGAGAATTGTTGCTATACTGAAAATTTTCTCCTAGATTATCTGAAGAAATTGTTTTGTAAAACTGCTCATTTCAGTTAACTGATTGCTAATAAAGAAAATTATTCTTGATGAACTGATAATATGGTCTATCCCTGTCTTGATAAGTTCAGGCTGATTTCTCCTTCTCAGCTGGACAAAGTGCCTTTTTTTTTTTCCCCCTGTTACTAGTATGCATCATGTTAATAATGGTTACTTACTCTGGTTTGTTTTCTTGGCTATATTAAGCAAAATTAATGTATTAAAGTTGTCAAAAATGTTTATACAAAGATACGAGTGTAGCATTATGTACTGAATATTTACTACAGCTACCTGCAGTTAATGCTTCAGAAACTGAAATGTCACCTCCCACCCCTTTAAGCCGTAGTTATTAAACTTGATATGAAGACAGTTCTTTAGCTTTATATTCACTGGGAGGGCAATACAGTGTTTGCAGGTGCTAGGAAAACAAGATGCAGGTCTTTGAACTTTAGAAAAGAATATTGCTTAGAAGAGCCATAACTTGCTTTGTTTCTCCTAGTAACTTCTCTGAATTCTCTGGAACACTGGACTAATGGAGGCAGTTTTTTAAAACTGCTTATCTCCTTTCAGATTTAGCCATAGATGTTGGAAGTTCAGGGTTTTTTAAATTACAGAACTGAAAAATATTGTCAAGCACAAACTTTTAGTAGCAAACTGTTGATGAAAAATTATTTTTATCTACTTGTTTTCCAGATGGAAACAAAAATACGTACAACCTTTAGGTCTGCCATAGTAAGGCTGCAGACACTTCACCTGTTATAGTTGACCTTTGTTTCCTTTTAATCCTAGATCAAATGAAGACCTCTGAAAAAATGAAAAAGGAAAAAATGGGAGTCTTCAAGGTCCTAGAAGAGTCATCAGATTCTAATGCAGAATGTGTGTTTTAATGTGCAAATGTGGCCTGTAGTCATACAGGACAAACATATGACTGACATCAAGTCTTCCAGAGATGTTACACGTACTGATCCTTTATGCTGACTTTCTTTAGGGCCTTGTACAAATCCCTCATGTTCTTTCAGTGAATTTTAACACGTTCTACAGTATAACGCAGGTGATAGTTTCATGTTATTGCTTTGGTAGGGTCTCATAAAGAATTAAGAAAATGAGCGTGTTTGACATTTGCAGCTAGCTCTTGTGTTCAGTGGTGAAAATGGAAAATTTGTGTAGAAAAGATCTTCCTGTGGAAGTCCTAAAACATTTTTTTTTTTATGTGATGTCAATTATGGTTTTATTTGGAAGGGAGAGAACACGCGCCTTGGAGGGGAGAGAACATGAGCCTTTGTAACAGCCAATTGTGTGTAGCTTCTGTTTTTAACTTCTGCAAATTATTTTGATTAAATAAATGTCTCGTTTGCCCCAAAGGTGTAGGGTTTTTAGCATAGCTTCTTAAATAAGTGGAGCTTATGTTGTGTCCATTAATTCACTCTTTCCCTACTCATTTAGCACATTAGCCAATGTCACGCATGTAAAAAAGCCCCCAGAACTGAAAACAAAAATAAAATACCTCAAAACAAACAAAAAAACCCTCATCCCACAACAAAAACCAGGCAGCTTGAATGGGTCTAAAAACCCTAAATTTTTCAGGTTGTCTGGCAGAACGAAGGTGCCTGTCTGCAGCATGTGGAGGGAGCCAAGGGCAGGGGAAGGTGAAAGCGCAGGATGTGCCGGGAGTGTGTGGAGGACCGAGGAGCACTTTCTGGGGAAGGGAGGGTTTGAGACTCCAGTGGGGCAGAAAAGAGGTGAATGGTGTTGCATGTGCAGCCTCCAAGAGCCAGCTGTAAGCAATGGCATCAACTTGGGATCAGGTATCTTTTGATTTTTTTAATTTGGGCTTGTGAAAATGTCGTCTAGGTGTAATTAGAAGCTGCAGTCATGGAATTGCAGCTGGAGCTGTCAGAGTTGCAGTTGTGCTAGTTATGCCAAGGCATAGGTAGCATGGAATGAAATAAAATCTTACCTAATCTATCAAATTTCAGAAACTAGTTGCCAGTCAGTTTATGATTGTTCTTACTCTCCATAGAGAGTGATCTGCTCGCGTGATTTAGAGAAAGTTATATTATTGAGAGATGTTTATCCTTACCTCGAAGGGAACAAATAAATCTGTTAAGTTAATGAGTAGGGTGGCATTGACCTTTGCCTGTTGAAAGCCTTGTCTTTCTAATTGCAGAAGACAAAAGTTTTAAAGTTTTCTGCTGGGTTACTTATTAACCCAAATAATGCAAAGTCCAACATGTGCGGTCCCTACGTTTACTTACATTTGCCGAGCTACTACGCTAGTCTCCTTTATGCATTGTTTTATGCCAGTGAAGACCTACTACAAGATTTAAGAGTATATGATGTATCTAAATGGAATAACTGCAGAAGTTTTAATAATAACTGACATAACTCCTTCCACACAGGATTACCTGACTTTTGAAGACTGATTTATCCTGTTCAGTTTGCACAGCGACCTGAATTTCACTGCAGGGAGATATGGTGGAAAATAAAAATGAGCAAGCGTTTCTATCCCATAGCGAGCACAGCTAGGATTTGATACTAATTGCTGCCTTCCTGAAAATGCATAAGCTAGCATTAATGCCAACGGTAGCATTAGTGAAATGTCGTCACTGTTTAGTGGTGTGTGGAGCTTGGTGTTATTTAGAGAGGCTTTGCAGAGCTGCGGCTGTTTTTCTAGCCAACCTTCAAAGAGCAATGCACGTTTTTTGCGTGCTGCCACAGAGGCGGGGATGCTGTTGATCAAAGCAGGCACAGTACCCTCCTGCCATGACCTTGCATTTTTTATTCCTGCAGTCGGGAGTAGTGTTGGGGCTTCACTTGGTGCCTACAGGCAAAGCCCGGGGCGTGCTCCAAGGGGCACCGGCCTGCCTTTCTACGGGTGGGGGGAAACGCGCAAGTAAATGCAGTAATGGCCGTGTGAGAATGCTTGGGGTGGGTAGGGTGGCTGCTACTAACAGTTTTATTTTGTCCGGGGGGGGGGGGGTTGGGGGGGGGTGGAATTCAGCAGATAGAAAACAAATTCTTGAAGCATGGATTTTTCCTGGTGTCTTGGAAGCAGTGTTCCTGTCCCATGCTGCCCCCGGATACGCTCAGCTGTTGGTCCTCATATTGAGGGTGTCTGTGGATGTTTGAGTTATTGAGACCAAATGCACGGGCAGAACGATTTGGTCTCAGCTTGCTTGTGTGTTGCTATTGTGTGTCTGTTGGCAGTTTTTGTTTTTCTTCTTTTTTTTTTTTCCCCCTAAATCTGGCAAGCGGCTCATATTCTTGGCCAGGGAGGGCTGGGGAGAGGCTGCTGACGGAGTTTACGGGTGATGACAAGAAAATGTGTGGTAAACTTACCTCACATTAGAATCTATTTAATGGTGTTTCACTAGCACTTGCATGCACTCTGCACATACCATTGTTGGGGTATTTTTACTTACCTCCCTAGGAAAGATGATGTTGAGCTGCCAAGACCCCACTTTGAGAACAATTTGAGCTCGCAGAGTTGCCTTTAGCAAATGAAACGTAAACGTGGAAGCTGGAGGAACGGCCGTGCTGCTCTGCGCTGTTCTGCTAGGGGAGGGCTGGTGGCGATGGTGTGGGGTGTGAGAGGAGGCAACGAGAGGTCTGTTGGGATGATGCTGTTGATTTTTTTGATTTGGTGGGGGTTTTTTTGTTTGGTTGGTTTTATTAAACCCTTTCCTATCTGCTTTATCTCCCGGGGGCCAGCTCTGTCGAGTCACTGCAAGCAGTGGGGTCTTTTTAACTGTGTAAGCAGTTGTAAGAAGTAGTGATTCCTGTGCTACTGTCCCTCGCAAGCCCTGTTCTCCAGGGCCGACGCTGTGCTGTCCCCGCTGCGCCTGAGCTGGGCACCCTGTGCTGTGTGGAGGAGGCTCCCGCGAGCCAGGCGGGAGCAGCGGCGTGCGGCCGCCGTCTGCGGCACAGGGAGAAGTGGGAGATGTGGCGGCGGCAGGGAGAGGCCACAACCGGAAACCGGGGTTATCTGTGGTAAAAATGACAGGTTGTGCTTTGTGCACACCTTCGTACACGGGACCGTCCCTCTTTGGCAGGATGCTGGCTCGCTTGCAAACAGCCTGACCCTTCAGGCAGGAACCCTCGGTGTATTGTCTTACATGACTGTTAACTTCGGGAGGCTTCGGCTCAGTGCGGTTGCAGACGTGACCTGATTTAACCGATTTTGTTGTTGTTGACAAACTCCAGATCCCAACTGTTAAACTCCAGAGGAATTTGGAAAGTCGGACTACAGTGAACGCTGCAGTTGCCAAATATTTTGTCCTACATCATAAAAAATGAATGCATTCCTTTTTTTTCAGCGAGCTAGAGCAGAGAGTGGTCCCTAAGTCCTCCCTGAGTAATGAATGTGAATTGCCTCGGCTAGCCTGTTCCCATAGTAATAAATTGGATCAACACCGGTATCTGCATTAGAAACCTCCACCTCCAGAGCTACCCCACAAACCCTTTGTAGTTCCCGACTCCTGCGTCAAGCCCCGCACAATCAGTGTTTTCCCTGCAGTGCCGCCAGCCTTCCCCCCAGGAGCCGGGCCAGGGCGATAACGCTGGGGGCCCTGCACACAGCGGGGCTCGTCCTCGCGCTGCGGCACGGGAGGGGCTGGGAGGGACAGAGGACGTGCCAGGGAGCGCCTGGGCTCTTCCATCCTGACACCCCCTCACGCAAGAGCCAACTCCTGCAGTTATCTGGAACGAGCCACGTTTGCTGGTGGACGTTTGTACAGTGTGAACGCTCCTGCGCGGGCTGGCGTTGGGCTGCACCTCGCCAGGTGGCCCCGGCGGCCAGCGTCTTCCTCCCGCAAGGCAAGCGGCCAGCCACGGGGCCGGCGGCCAGGAGAGAGTGGCCACCAAAGAGCGTGTGGTGCTGGGAGCCGGCAGGGTCCCGTGGCGGGGCCGGAGCGCTGGTCTGCGATGCAGCCGGAGCGATCCGTTCCTACAGCTCTGCTCCCCCAGCCCTCGCGTCCGCGCTCTCCTCCCCTGTGCGGCTTTTTGCCCGGTCCAGCCTGCCTTCGCCGGCAGTGCGGGGAGCCTCTCCCTGGAGAGCTTTTCTCTGGGGAAATGTGCTGTGGAGGAGAGAGGATTAGCCCCCATTAGCAGCAGTGAGGGGACATCTCGCCCCAGCAGGCCCAAAAAACCCCACGCTCACCTTGAAAAATAAAGCTGCTGGTGTTGGCTGTGGTGTTGTGCAGATCTGTGTGCAGGTGTGTGTCAGCATCCCAGAGAAGCCAGGCTTTTCCCAGGCATGAGCCGGACAAGGAGCTATGCCATCCTCGCTTGCTTGCCACTGCCCATAGAAGGAGCCTGAGGACGAGCTAAATTTAGCTGGGTTGGTGAATTAGTCACCTCCCCACTGTGCAAAAAGCTGTACAGTTGATCTGGACAGTTGGAGGCTTATAATCCTGGTGACGGGTCAGCTTTATCACAGATGAGGATTGATTTCTGGGCTGCGTTTTGGGGGTTTTTTGGTTGGTTTCTGGTGGTTGGTGTTTTGTTTCTTTTTTTTGCAAGGCTGTGCTGTGGTGTGACTCACTGTGAAGGAGAGGAAACGCAGGGCGCACAGTAAAGCAGTGCTGAAGATGACCAGGACTTTCTAAGACAGGCGCACACCACGCGGTCTGTAGCTGTTGCAGATGCACCCAGGGGTGAAGGTGCCCTGGGCTTCCCAGAGAGGTCCACATCCTTTATGTAGCTACAAACCCTTCTGGTTTGAATTTGTTTTAAAGCAAAGGTGACCCTACGTCTTAGAAGCCATTCATTTTGATACCAGAAGAACAGCCATTATCGCATTCAGAGATGTAAGTGGAGTAGTACCTTCCCTGCAGACCCCCTCTTTGCAACACACAGGTGGAGGTGCTGCTGCTGGGGCACCACCAGCCCCTCATCCAGTGCACGTGGGGCACGTGCCCCCCTCCCCACATGAACCCCAAAAGTGCCCTCCAGCAGCCATGCACGTCTGGCAGCACTGGTGCCTCTGGCAGCCACGCAGCTCCTTGCACGGGGGACTGTCACAAACGTCTGCACACAGACTCAACCATGGCCATGGGGGTCTGCCCTGGGTTGGATGAGGGGGCGTGTGGGGGTGAGACCCCCACTCACCACCCAGCCCCGAGCCTGCGGTGCCAGGGGGAGAGAAGCCGGCGTGGAATGGACAGGAACTACAGCCACTCAAACCTTCCCCTCTTTCCTCCAGCAGTACGTGGTTTCCAGCAAACATCAAGTGAATGTTTTTCCACAGAGCTCAGTTTGTGGCCATGGGGAGCGGAGGGGCACTGGAGCGCCCGGTCCCATCACCGTGAAGCACTGCTGGACACCGAGGAGGCAGCTCTCGGCTGGGGATGGGCCACCAGCAGCAGCTACGGTCTGTGGCTTGGCCCAGACCCCGGCCCTTGCGGGGTGCCAGCAGGCAGATGCTGACAGCAGCTGGGCAGCGTGCGAGACCAGCCTGACTCGGCTTCGTAATTCCCCCCGCGCTTCTCCAGGGTAAACACAGCCACGCACCGGACACTCCTGCCGCTGCCCTGGGAACCCCGGTGCAGTGCGGAGGGATGCCAGGAGAAAGCAGACACATCTGCCTTGTGGATTCACCCCATTTATTGAATGCAAACAGAAGGCAAGTAACTGGGACACAGAAGAGTTGTAATCTGAATTTGGCCTCTTGATTTTCCTGTGTGATTGACAGCACAAAGGGGGGGGGGAAAGATAATTCTGTGTATTAAGAAAAAAAACCAAACCCAAACAGTGAAAGAGGAGACAAAGAGAATGTTGAACAATTAGTGACATCCCTTGTGAACAGACGGAGGATTAATAATGGCAAGGAAAACCAAAGCCATGCCTAGCATTCCTTATTGCAAACAAGATTTGGCGGAGGGGAGGGAGGCAGGGGCGATGCTTTCCAAGGAAAAGCAGCAGAGGAGAAACCATCCACGGTGGCTTTGTGAGCAGTGTGGTTTACTTTGGGAAGACGGTGACCACCTCGTAGCCCTCCGGGGGGATCACCCGCTCCCGCGCATGCTTCTCGCAGTAGATTTGGTCTTCCACAAAGAAGTGTCCTTTCTGCTTGAGGTTGGTGCCGCAGTCGCTGCACACGTAGCACTCTGGGTGACGCTGCTTGTCCCGGATCTTCACAAACACCCCTCTGGGGAAGGAACCAGCACCCCTCAGCACCAGGCACCCACCACTGCCTCCCTCCTCCCCAGCCACCTCACGCCCAGCCCAGACCCACCCCAGCGCTGAAGGTGGGCAATTTTCTTCTGCTCCTGAGAAGTCCAAGTACAGGATGTACCTCTGGTCAGGCGCTTTTAGAGCCCAAGGCGTGCTGGCATGGGAGCCCTCCTCTGGAAAGTGTTCCCTAGCACTAGCCTGCCTAAGTTTCACCGGGACAGTCCTGTCGCCTGTGGTGGCAAGAATCACTGTGATGGCATCTTTAACTGATGGCTGGAAACAGCACAACAGCTTTCAAATGCCCAGGATCAAATATCAGGCATCAGCTTGACCATCTGGGGGAGCAAAATCCCGATCCCGATCCAAACTGATGGGATTGCAGGACAAATCCAGAAACAACTGCCTCCCCCCAGCCAAGGGGGACGCAGGCTGCACAGCTGGCCACTGCCCTTTGGCTAGCGACTGACGGGCCAGGCACGTGCGGGAGAAGCAGAGACCAGATCCTGGTTCTCATCTCACGCTGCTGCTCAGGAGCCGCAGTGAACAGACCCAGCCAAACGTGGGCCAGCTCTTACTGGAAAATTTCACACCTTAACCCAGCAGATGACAAGGAACGCTACGCAGCAGCTCATTAACTACCACCAGCAGCAACACAGCAATTTGCCAGGAGTATCATTTTGTTCCAGCAGCCATCTATGTTTTCTGCAATTCATTAGTTTCTAGTGCTATTCATAGCCTTGAGCTTTCTCTCCAGATCTACCCAGCTGGTACAGTAATTGTAGGGTTTGCCTCTGCTTTGTATTTGACAGGGTATGGATTGCCTCTGTAGTGACTCTGCCGGTCCTTGGTGCTCCAGGCATGCGGGGACCATACAGTCACAGTGCAGTGGGTCTCAGCAACGACCTGGCAGCTTGTGGTGGGCAGCATGAGTGAAACCTGAACTATTCCGTGATGCAGGTGCGCTCCCAGCACTCGACTGCTGGAGTCAACTGTTAATCTAAAGGGGTTGTAGGGAAATGAACACTAAGGAGAAAATGAAGGTAGAAGAATTTGTGGTCAAGAAACTGAATGGTGAATCAAAGACATGGGCTGGGTCCCCCTGATGGCACACTCTCAATAGCTGCGTATTGAACCGATGCTCCTGCTGTGCTGTGTGTGGGGCATACCCACATAAAGACAACAAAAATTATGTCTGTATGGACACAGCAGAGGTGTGTGGCCCTACGGCAGACTGGGGAGCAGAAGGCAGCTCTCCCTGGCCACACTGCCTGGACCACCAGGGCAAGCACCCACTCCATGGCCGGGAGCACCAAGACATGAAAAACATTAAATACACAGGCCCCTAACGGAAAGATCATTTGGTTTCTGAGTGCTGTAAACAGGCTCCAGGTAGGAAACAAAACACTGCAGCAACAAGTGTCTCGAGGTTTGTCTCACAGGGACTTGCTTTGGTTTCCATTAATACAGATCTGTAGAGAGAAACCCAACTCTTGCTTCCCTGCGGGGAACTGCAAAATGAGCACTACCAAAGCTGGTGAGAATAAACGTGCCCCGAGGTGGCTCCCGGAGGCACCGGATGCGGGCAGGTGAAGCGTTCCAGGTGCAGTGTCTCAGCACCTCACACGGGCACGGGATGCTCGGCCGTGGCCGGCAGCCCCAGGGACAGGCTTACTTACACAATGCCAGATCCGCACTTCTCGCACATGGGCAGCTTCTGGGCATTCCCAATCGATGAGGCCACCTTTGTGGTGGGGGCTTTGACGCTCCTAAATCCAGATGGTTTGGTAGGGTCTCCTGGGGGTGGAAGGAGAGTGCTTCAGAGCATGTGAGGTGCGTGGCTTTAGGCTCTTCCTCCCAAGCAGATGCTCTGCTGTGGAGGGGTGATGTTCTTTAACCCCAGCTCTGAGGCAGGGATTCATGCATGGAATGTGGGCAGGGACTGGGGGGTGTGGGGAGGAGGGAGAGAATGGACACAGCTGAACCCGGCCCTGGAAATTGGAGGGCCTGAGACTGTGGGCAGTCAGGTGAGAATCATTTCTCATCTTGGAAGCCCGTCAGAGCTCAGCTGACGTGTCTCGCATGCACAGATGCACAAAGCAAAGCGAAGCCCCAGCCCCAGCCTCGGCAGCGCTGGAGTCTGCCGGCCGTGTCCTGCTCACACACGCAGCAGGGTCAAGCTGATTGCCAGATCTGGGCTCAGAAAGAGGAGACGGGTCTCCTGGCAGACTAGGGAGGATCGTCCAAGTCCTCTTCCAGGCTGCTGTCTGGCGTATGGTGGGGCTGGCTTCCCCAAGACTCCTGGAAGATTTGGTGAACAAGCGCTTTGTTCTTGCAGGGCCCTGGGACACTGGGGATAACCTTGCGTAGCATGCTCCAGGTATCTCCCTACTGCAACCTCTCAGAGGCAGGGATGTCCTGCAGGTCCTTCACAGGAGACATCTGCTGACCTGGATGCCTACAACAGCAGTGGATCCTAGACACAGGATACGAGGCAAGCCTTTAAGTATCTGCAGTGAAAAAGGAGCCTCTTACAAAATGACACCATTGATGTGCCTAGTCTTATCTGCATGGCTTTTGCAAGAGGTTCAACACCAGGCAACAAGGGAAGGAGGGCTGCAGAGACTCCCATGTTGTTTCACCAGAAACAGAGGGGGTCAATGGGCCACCTCAGACTGGGTGGGACACTGATAAAACCCTTCTGACTAGTGTCAGCCCAAGAGCACACTGCAATGGTTATTCCTGCTGTAAGAGGAGGGAAAAAACCCTCCACAGGCACATCCTGGTGACCAGCAAGGTCAGGGACACAGGGCAGTGTCACTGACAGAAGAGCTGAAGGAAAAAGGGGGGAACTGCCCACCGCACCTCCCTGTCACCACTGCCCGCCCCCGGGGCGGGTGACACCGCACTGCTTTGCCTCTGGGGCAGCCTTCAGCTCAGAGGGTTGCACCCAGCTCCCAGCAAGGTGCTGCTCCAGAGGCGCAAGTTCCCGAGTGGGGCTGTGGCCCACGCACCCTCCTCCGGCGGTGTTACCGCAGGTGACCCTCGCTGGGGAGCAAACAGCAGCAACCGCTTTTTTGGGCTCTTACCTGTCACCTCTGCTCAGTCTGTCTGCCTCAAACAGCACTTAGCTCACATCAACAACCGCGACAGCGTGTTTTTAACTCTCTCTAACGGAATCAGCTTAACCAAATACCCGCAGGAAACGTCACTTGTTCCGCCCTGTGAGACCCCCTCCACCTGCGAGCGCAGGGTCAGGTCTAAACGCGGTGCTCCCACTCGCCAGTGCAGTGCCCAGCGCAGGCAGCGCGGGCGCCCGGGGCCGGCTCTCGGCTGGCGTCAGTCAGCGCAGCCGACACAGGCAGCGTGTCCCAGGGGCTCGTCCCAGCCGGAGAGAGCTCCCGCTGCCACCCACGAGCCGTGGCCTGGAGACAGGCACAGGCTGGGAGGAGCAGGCGGCAACGCGCCCCGTATCCCCACGGCCACCATCTGACTCAGCAGCAGGGGTGTCTGGGCCCCGCAGGCAGCGGCACCGTCTCCTCGGGGACAGACATTCCTCTGGGGCTGCGTAACCTCCCGGCCCGGCTTCGCAAGGGAGATTATCAGCTCACGGTGGAGCAATGCCAAAGCCTATCCTGGCCTGTGGTCGGGCAGGCAAACCTTCTGCCAGAGAATCCCAATAATGCTGCAAATCGTCAAAGAAAGATAAAATAGAGAGGCTTTTGCTTCTTATCTTCTTCAGCGCTACTAAGCACAAGGGAGGATATTGGACTCGTGAGAAGTCCTGGCTACTCCAGTTCCTTCCATGCAGGAGCTGAACCCTGAAGGGCAAGTTGCAAACACTCAATATTTAAAAGATGCTTTCACATAGGTATTTTAACAGCATACTAAAGACTCCAAGATTCTGGTTTCTTTCTTCCTATTGTTTTCTTATTTCCTTCATCTTGCTCTTTCCTGACAGATCCCTCAGACCGACCAGCACTTGGCTGATCCGTTTCCCTTTGTGGCAAATATCTCAGCACCAGGCTTTTGTTGGATGAGACTGAATGTATCACTGCCAAGCTAATAACACAAAAGACAAAGTCTCAACTGGCCTAAGGAAAAGTCATTCTTGGAATTCTTTTCCTATTTATTTGTTTATTTTATTTTATTCAAGAGGAGCAGAGAGTACGATTTGGGCCCCCACCTAAGTTAATTGGCATTTCTATCTTAAAGTCTATATCCTCGAACTGCACGAGTCCAGATGTCAGATCAAGAATGCCAAGCAGAGTGAAGTTTCAGAGATTAAAAGCTACAAACCGCTCGCTGTAACCCAGTTTCCATATTTTTACATTCAACTGCAGAAGTAGATCCTTTTTCTTGTGCAGAGAGATGGAGATCAGAAGCTTTAGGAGCCCTGTCCTGTGGTACCATTCAAAATCTTGAATCTAAGATAGTCTTTAATCAGTCAATAATATCTTAAAGGGGCAAAACTTCAGAAAGTAAAGAAGAGGTTTTGTAACTTTTTAAATTCCTTCTTGATAACTATAAGTTGTAGGGTTTTATTGAGCACTCAGTGAGTAAGCAACGGTATGGGCCCATGGACACTGAAACTAATCAAGGAGAGAAAATTCGGAAGTTAGTGAAAGGGTCTGTTTCTGTGGATACCATCTCCACACACTACCTGGAACAACCACCAGCTAAGGATGGAAAATAAAGTTTTAGATGTTACGCTTAAATACCACATACAGCCCAAGGAATGGCAAAAGGGAAGAGCACACTCAGATTAGGTGTGCAGTGACTGCGTACCTTTCTCTTCCGACTCCAAAATCTCTTGCAACACCCGGAAGGAAGCAGATTGTCTGGGTGACTCATTTGACTCTTGATTCTCGTGGAGCATCTTGTAAACCTCAGATTCTCTGTCTACGACGATGCCGCCTGGGGGCTGGTTATGCTGATCTAGACTGAGGAAGGAACAGAGAACATGCTTGTTAAATGGCTGAAAACTAAAGCAAAATTTTCACATATGACTGAAGAATGAACGTGCAAAACAAACGCACAACAGGACGCCATAAAACATGGAGGTGCTGGATGTGCTCGCACAAGACAGCTGCAGCCTGGGTGGGATCGGCACGCTGGGCTTATCTGCGCACACCACTGTCAACGGGTCCTCGCTGGCCGCCTCCGGCCAGTCCCCGGGGGTTCTCCCTGCTTCGCAGTTACTATATACTCCTGAAACCGAAACTTCCTCCCCAGGAAATCACTGCTCTGTTAACTCATGTGCTGGGACGGGAACCACACATGGTAGCTGTGCCATCTATGCATGTTCCTTGCATGCACAAACTACTTTAGATTGCTATCTTGCACTGCTGTGAATCTCAAATCAAGTATATTCCACTAAGAAGAAATCTTTGCAACTACACTATGAATTGGTCCCAACGGCCACCTTCATAAAGTAACAGCTGTAGAATCTAACTAAAAGGGACCTGATTGGCAATAATTTAATTTGGTTTTCAAGTGAGCGTTATTATTTCCATTTTATAGGCAGACAGTCTGAGCCATGGCCCATTTACAGCATTTAACTAAGGTTAACGGGCAGATCAAGGGCAGAGGAGATCTCTGCCTGCTAAGACTAAACCCTCCTTTCAGCTGCCTCTGAGGTGCTGCTGCTGCCACTCACGTCACCAGCGACTTGTACCCTCAGCCTGGAGCCTGAGGTGGGTACAGGGGCAGCCGTTCACAGCGCAGGGTGGCTGACAGGCTGGTCATTGTGCCACCAGAAGGGTCTTTGAGGGGAAAAAAGAGAAAAAAGAGGCTGGATGCAGTACATAGGATGTTCTCCACATCCAGTTTATCCAGGATAAACTATAGGCTTAAAACTGCAGGAGGATACACAGAATATCCCTTGGGAAAAGCTTTCCAATGGACAGACACCAAAATACCGGAGGAGATTGCTGTGGACCAGTAAGTAACCTCCATACTAAAGGATTTTAAAAGTCTGGACAAATACCCACTGGGAATGATTTAAAGCAATGGTTTAAATTGACCAAATGCTGGGCTATGGGATGGTCTAAATGACACAGGAGGTTCCTGCCTGTCTTGTATTCCGTGGCTGGAATAAAACATCCTGGGAAAATGAGACAACTGACAAGTCTCCCCTGACAGCTCAGTTACCTAATGCAGTCTTATAAATGTAAATGGTCTATTAGGTTTCACCGCTCCTGCACCCTGTAATTGCCTGAAAAGTACATAAGCATCCTGAAGTTGTCTAAATTGCAGAGGGAAATCTTCTTCTTGAGGAGCAAACTGCATACTTTCCATGCCAATGTGCAGTTGAGTCATCTGGGAGTTACTCTACATAATAAACTCTTCAAGCATCAGAGCTAAAATCATCACACGTGTTATAAAAAATGCTATTTCCATAAAAAGAATTTCATAAAATGTTTCCATCTTTAGTAATTTTCAGTGGAGCATATTAGACTTGCAGGCAGTTGAACGCTTGTCTGACTCTCCTTTACTGAAGCCTCTCACCCAAAATAAAATAATGATGTGCCTTTTTATTACACAGAAAACGTCCTAGGTTATCCCAAATGAACCCATGCTCCACATTTCATTCATCTTATGTAAACTCATATACTCCCACCACTCTATCCACCCATAAAAACATTAGGCAAGAAGCCTCCCACTGCTGTTTGCATGCTAAGAATGTTTTGCTAACGTGCATTCAAAAAGCAAAGGCTAAATCATCTTAAAGAGCCCCAAGTCAAACAAAGCCATCACATTTCAACCATGCACTGTGACAGTGTGCGAAACATACAGCTCAGCTCCCCTGGGTATGCACCCTACAGATGTACTTGCATATTCCAGACTTCCAAAAGACTGTAAAAAACCTCCAAATCCTAGAAATTGCACCAGCAGAGTAAAATACCTCAGCTTGTCAGGGCAGAAGGGTATGCTGCTTAAAGAAGAAAAACCCCACCAAAAAGCACAGGTGTCTTTGGAATGGGCAAGGCCGGAGGCACAGGGATCGCGCCGGCAGGATAATGAGTGTCTGTGTGTCGGCTGACTTACGGCACCTCCTGTCACACGGGTACTTCATCTGCAGCCGTCACCAGCGACTGGTGTCCTATTCCATGCACAGGAGTTCCCCGGTGCAGAAACCTTCTAGGTGACAACTCCAACAACCTTTACTGGGTTTCAGACTCACACAACCGTTACCGGATCTCACCGCTTCTGCCACGGGCACCCGGCAATGCTGACTAACACTGGATCATCGAGCTTTGAAAATTGGCAAGAAGATGGTAATAAAAACCATAAAGACACAGCCTTGCACAGTGTCTACAGAAAGGCACAGCTTATTCTCGACTAATGTCATTTTGCTATTTTATGCTAGCACACTTTGTGAAGTTTACAAGGACCTCAAGGCTGGGCTACGGGAAGGCGCAGTACTTGGAGCAATCGCTCTAGCAGTGAAGCAATTGCTGACGCCTGGGGCTGCTCTGTGACCGTAACGGCTGTCGGACCCGCACACAGAGCGCGACCGCTCCTGGCGCGCACAGCACCCGCTGCAAGCCAGAGCAGGGACGCACGGCGAGGAACCGGACTGAGTAACGAGGCGGGAGTAAATCCACAGCCTCCTGTTATCTCTTGGCTGCTGGCCCGCAGCGAAGCTTGGCTGTGTGGATCCACGGGTAAGGACGCCAGCTTTCTGCTTTGAAGCACGTGGTGCTCAGCCCAGGAGGGGACTGCCAGCAGCCCAGGAGCTACGAGAGCTCCCTGTGCCCTTTCGCTCTGTCCCACAGAGGCCACGGACCACAGGTCACACAGCTGCAAGCCGCTTGGTCACACAGGAGGGTAACTCTGCTGAAGGTTCACATCTTCTGGAACATTTCGGCCCTGATTGGAGCCCTCCTGCAAGATGGCTGCGTGTGCTTGCTGCTTCACCCACCTCGATGCTGGCATCCTCCCCATAAAACCCTGCGGGCTGTCAGCTAGAGGCACGGGCCAGCTGGTTCCCAGCTGCCACAAAGCTAACCAGAGGCACCCAGGCTGTGTGATGCTGAGGCTCCCCGCAGGTCCTGAGACCCCAGAGCACGTCAGGCATCCTCTGCTCCTACAGGCAAGAGGCAGCCCCGAGGGCAGCACCCTGCGCAGACAGCTGGGCAGAGCGGGGAGCACATACTGGGTCCTCGATGTGCCTTGTGCCCGCCCAGGCTGCTCCAAACTCCTGAGCGTTATCGGCCAGCGACAAAGACATGTGGGGACCTGCTTCAGCCTGAAATGAAACACACCATGGCCCAGCCCGCAACCAGCTAACGACAAGCACAAGGACACGTGCGGCAGCATCTCCCACTCGCAAACCACAAGAGACGTGTCAGCGCAGGAGAAACACCAGCTTTCAGGACAAAGCACTCTGCTGCCCCAGCAGATCCATCTGCTCCAAGTAGCTCCTCCAGAAAAGCCGCCAGCTGCTGTCAAGGCAGGTGGCAATGGACACACCGACAGGCTGAAATCATGTTTTGGTGCGTCCCACCGCGCTGGACACCCCACAATGCAGAGAAAGCTGCCGTGAAGAGTCATGCACTCATGTCGGAAAGGTGAAATGTAAATGCTGTTTCCTTGTGACTGGCCAACGCCGTGAGGCACAGACAAGGACGCGGCACGCGTGGACACTGAGATGCGGATGAACGGATGCACCGAGCTGTCCGCAGAGGCAGCGGGCAGGTTACCTGGGGAAATCAGGGCTAACAGAAGCGATCTGTCCCTGCAGGGAATCCATGATGTTGCTCTGTGAATAGAGCTGCAGGGGAGAATTGAACTGCACGTGCAGCACCTTGAGTCCCGGCACCTCCACTTCCACGGGGCTCTTGGGGCAGACCTGGGCCGCGTGCTTCAGCTGCTCCGGCCCCACTCGGACTTGGCTGGGGACGGCGGAGGCGCTGTGCCTCCGCTGTGGGAGACTGGAGGTCTGCGCCTGCAGGGGGTTATAGACGGAGGCGACGGGAGCCTGCATCGCGCCCGTCGGCGACGGGCTACGGGCCCACGTGTTCACGCAGGCGGTTTGAGTTGTGTTTGTGTGGGGGTTCATTTGGGTTTTACATCGTGGAATTGAGGGGAAAAAACACAGAGGAAGAAGAAAGGAAAGAAGGAAGAAATTATTGAAGGGCTAAACCAAACACTCCAAGCGACACAAGCAGCTGCAGAATACTGTCTGTTCCTTGTGCAGAAGGAACACACCACTGACTACGTGACTTTACATTAAAGGCTTCTGGCTAATGCTGTGGCTCTGGTCTCACACGCCAGGTGCGTCCACACAAAAACTAAAATGCAGTCACTCTACTGATGAGCAAATTCAGGGGTTGTAAAAGCAATGAAGACATGGCAGCAGGGGTTTCGCTATGAACTAGCTACCTGAGCACGGAGTCACGGTCCCACTGTCCAGCCAAGAAATACCACCTTCATCGCTGCCCTTCCCAAAGCCAGCCTGGGTTCCCTCCCTAGGGGCAAAGGCATCTCCAAACCTGGAACAGATTGCTCAGCAGTAGGCCTTCTCCCTGCCCTCCCGGCTCGCTCTGTGACACCAAGCCCACTAGAGAAGGTTGGTGGTCTGTCTGTCTGTACCACAGCCCTGCCTTTACATTACACACCCTCTAAGGACGGACTGTGGAGCAGGTCCCCATGTCATGTCACTATGTGCAGCGGCAGGACCAGGCTGCCAGGCTGTGTGTCCGCTGGGTGCGGGAGGCGGATGCGGGCAAATGTCAGGTGGACCCATAGCAAGGTTTACCACGCACGAATAACTCATCAGAACACACGGGCTGGAAATTAAAGGCAAGTAGAAGGTCGTGTGAAAGGAGAACCTACACATCCTGTGCTTGTGTACTGGGAGACTACAGTGTGTTTTTAATGGCAAGGTGGAGCCCTTGGCTCTCACTGAAATCCAGCAGTGATTCATTTGCTTTTGATAACTCTGTAAACCAAAGTGTATTAGTGCTGAAGATCTCATTCCTCGCCTCCCCCAGCATTCCTTTGCAACTTGCTGTGTTTCAGCAAGGGAAAGATGAAAGAGATGCCATGTACCCCACACGCAGCAGGGCTGGCCATGGACCTTCCTGCTTGGAGGAGTACGGTGAGCCACAGCATTAGAAGAAACCTATCTCTTTGCTGATCCCTGTAAGAAAAAGGGATCGCACACAAACATCCAGCCAAATACACCTGGCTTCCAGGAAGTGCTCTCATCTGGAGGGGACTCCAGACTAGACCAGAGACACTGGACTGCCAAATGGTCCCATCAGGTTAACACGAAGTCAGATTTCCCTTGTCCTTGCTCTGCCTTTGCTCAGCCCCCGAATGACATTGCTAAGGTCTACCAGAAGCGAATGAGGAACAAACATCTGTCACCCCACCTGCATCTCCCTCTCACTGTCTAGAAGGGCCCGTGCTGCAGACGGGGCTGCCAGCGCAAGAAGCCGGTTTCAGTCAGGGGCAATTTTTCAGGCTTGTGCAAACCCATCTCAGGTCTTTGTGCCCTGCAAAAGCAGAGGCTGAAGTTACATTTGTCTCCACATTCACAAGTCAGGAATTTAGCCGAATATCACCTAAAGCATTGGTCTCGCAGCTTTTGTTGTAAAAGTGGCCAGTCTTCCAGGCAGTTTGCTACTGCTATAGAGAGACTTAGGGCAGTTAAGCAACTTGACTAACACAGCCAGAAAGATTTCAGAAAGCTTCTGGTTTATTGTTTCTAATGAAAAAAAGAGGAACCTTGGACTTCTGGGATAAAGTAAGTTTTTGGTGAAGCTCAGATGCAACCACAAAAATCAATAGGCCTGTTTAAGGTTGGGACCCATTTCCAATCCCATATATAAAATTGCCCACACAAGTATGAATACTTCAGCTACTTTTTAAAACTCCCACGAACAACACGGTTCAATAATTAAAAATAGAAAGATCCAAACTTAGGCAGAGGCTGTCTATGAATCCCAGGCCAGCTGGGAACTGGGACGCGTGTGCTTCCTGCGCTAGCCGGTACCCTTCCTGCCCAGTATTGCCCACAACGCCAGCCCAAAACGCTACTAACGAAGTGCTCGTAAGAAGCTATCAGGCACCTGTTCAGACCAGCAGGCTGGTATGTCATGCTGAACGCACGTGGAAACTGCGTCGGTCTCTGCTAAACAAAGAAACACAACAGCATTAATTTCATTTCTGCATCTCGGGGAACGTTCCCCGCTCCTCTGAGCCCTGTCCTGGGAACCGCAGCCACGCTCACGCCTCTGCTCCTTCCCCTGTCCTGAAAGAGAGCTGTTCTGGGTTAACGAACGGGTACCCTCGCAGCCAGCCCACCTCTCCGGCAGCCTTCTCCTGGAGGCAGGGAGGGAGAGGCGAGGGGGATACTTACGGCTTGGCAGGCTCCGGAGCCACGGGTGACGTCTTTGACTCCACGGCACTGTTGAAGTTCTGGATGTTCTCTGAGGAGTAGAGGCCTGCCGGGCTGTTGTACTGAGCAGTGATCACTCTGGGGGCAGAAGCCGTGGCAGCAGTGAAGGGCACCGCGCTCCGGTTGTGTGCGCTTCCTATGTGCCTTATTTCCTGCATGCAAAGGAGCAAAGGCAAAAAATCAGAGGTGCTCAGGCGTGCAGGTGGGATGTGACAGGGCAGCCCGGGGCAAGCAGCCACGGTGGCTTTGCTTTGAGCGTGGCGTCAGCTGAGGAGCACGCGACCACGACCACCAAAGAAGGCGAGATCCTCCACCTGTCCTGAGGGCGCCCGGCCCCATCCTGGATGGCTTCAGGCTGACATTCAGGACATTTCAACGTTGATGTGCCGGGAACGTAAGAGCTCAGAAACACTGCCAGAGCCATTAGCTCAGGCTGCCACACACCTGGGAGCTCCCGATTTTAAGGATTCCTTGCAATTCCTGAAAGCAGGGCTGATTTCTACAGATAAGTGAAGACGAGGGGCAGAATGAGGAGCACTCTTCAACGACGTCTGAAAGTTTGGTTTTCATTAGATAAATTGCAAAAAGAAGGGATTTGTCATTACCACAAATGCTCTGGAGCATGTCTGCTCCTTCAGCTAAGACTGGGGTTCACAGTTGTCTTTGATGAACAACTTTGGACTTTCTGGACAAGAAATTCCCACAATAAGAGTGGGAAGATGACTCCTACTAATACAAAAGACTGTCCACAGCTAAATGCCAGAGACCTCTTCAGTGCCAAAAGTATGAGGTATCACCCAGATGTTATGGGTTTGCTGCAAACTGAAGGCTTCCAGAGGTATTAGTGGATGCTTAGAAACACTGGTTACAATTTCAAAAGAAAGGGGCCAAATCCAAGTTAAATAAGACATGAGGTAAGACTCCTTTGAATCACAGGAAGCACTAACAAAAAAATGGGGAAATTGCTGAGCCCCATCACTAGTTCAGCAGGCTGGGAATGAGCAGCTTTGGGGCAGAGATAACAACATCCAGGGCTCATTTCTCCCCAGAGAAGACGCTTGCCCAAAGCAAGGAGTGGGCACAACAGGGAGCTTCACTACAGCAGGCAGAAGAAAGGACTGACATTCACAGAGGTGGCTGAAATATCCAGGGCAAAAAGATGGTACCAAAATGTGCGCTTTGCAATGTTTCAACCAGCTGTAGAGACTGGGAATGGCTTCACTACAGGGCTAACGCCCAGTGGCACGGGATGAAACAGGGCCCTTCTTAATGTGCTGGTCCACGGTTCCCAGATCTAATTAACACAACCTCCCGACTCCATGCAGGCACGGACTCCTACAGCAAGGAGGGGAGCCTTCGCTGCCCTTCGAACATTTCACAGCATGTGTTTGACAGAGCTATAGTTACAGGATAAACACTCACTAGAAACTAGGATGACTAAATTCCCCTACAGATTTTTCTTTACATCACTTCTGTGCCCCCAGATTTCCTGGGGCAGTTGGCTAGCATTCCCAGACTGACAGATGGGACACATCTCGCTCCGTGGCTCTCAGAGGCTATTTATGGCATCCAGCGCAGCACAGGATCCCCCAGAGGAGAGCAGAGCGCATCCAAGCGCACTCGCAAGTCACGGGTCGTTGGAAATCAGTGGGGTAGCTCCAGACACTCAGGTGTGGGGTGGCGGGACTGCTCTCCCACGGCTTTCTGGCTGACACGTATGGAAGTCAGCCACGAAGCTTTCCCACACACCAAAGGAAGAAAGACCCTGGAGTAATTAGCTAATCTCCCTTTGTTACAATCTCCTTCAAAGCACATAACAGCGCTTATAAAAATAGTCTTTCCCATGGCAGAAACTGTGGATTTTAGCAAAAAAAAAAAAAAAATCATTACTTCAGCCTCTATATCACACCATGGGGAAAAGTATCAGTGATCTTATATCAGTATTAAATACACATGTTAGCCCATCATTCAGAGGCTGCAAGTAGGAGAGGGTTTCAGACATGCACATAAATACTTGGTTTAATGAAAGACAGAGACAGAAGTTTTAAGCTAAAGGGCTCATACTGTTAGGTCAAGTAGGTTCAAAGTTTAAATCACGTCACAACCTGTATTGAGGAAACATTTAAGTATTAACCAAGAATTAGAAAAAGGGAAGTAATTCAGGGCATTTTCTTTTTTTTTAAATTCTGGTTTCCTAAGGTGTCTCTACTACGTACTTCACATGTACGTGGGCATGTTCCCACCCCCACCAAGGGCTTCTGAATCTGTCAGCCAAGCCCAGATCTGTTTGACAGTGACGGAGGCCTCAAGGATGTTTAAGTTCCTGCAAATATTGAGAAAATAGACAGCCAGGTGGAAGAAAGAGACTGAAATCGCATTAGCGCCATGACTCTGAGAAGAACTGCAATACACTCTTGGGCACAGAATCCACATAGGAGATTCTGGCCCACTTTTGGCCACCAGGTAGGTTTTCTGCTGTGTAGTAACATCCAAGACTGTAAATTAAGCTTTCAAAAGAGTCAGGACATTCATAGTAGCTCTCATGTGGATAAAGTCCACTGACTGTAAGTGAGTTTATAACAAGTTAAACAGAGATATCAGTGCAGAAGGTGGTGTCTGAAGATTAGATTAGAAAAATCCCATCTGGAGAACAGCCTAGAAGGTGTATAACCTGAGAGTCTCTAGGCAAGTATTATAAGAGCAGTAACATTATAAGGGGCATCTGGATAATCCAAACTCTCCAGCACTTTCTGTCATTCTGTGCTGCTCTTTCTGCTTGAGCTGTAGAAGGAATTTGCAAAGAACAAGTGCTTTCATGTACCAATCTCAGGATAAAAAGATAGCATGTTCTCACTGTCAAACGTATTTACCTAGGGATTTACCAGAACTGCCAATCTAGACCCTGTGTTGTGCAGCAGTTTTGTTAAAGCCACAGCTCCTGGACTCATGTGTTTACGTGAGAGTCTCTGACTTAATACTTGGGGCGGGGGGGGGGGGGGAGGAAATCAGAAATGACACTCCCAAAAACCAGTCACCAGCAGGCAAGTGAAACATGTTCGTACAAACCCACTGCCATACTGTGTACACGCGCAGGGGCAGTGCCCGGTTTATGCAGTTGGGATGCTTGGGGTCTGCAGCATCTCTAAGGCTGTGGCATTCCCAGGACCCACACGAGGAAAAGGGAGCAGGCAGCGCTACTCAGCAGCCCTGGCCGAGGCACGGACTGCAAGAGCACCAAGCGACGGTCTGTCTGCAAGGGAAGAGCTGGCAGGGAGACACAAGGTCCCCCGGTGGGCAGAAGCTGACTTCCAACAGGATCAGGGCCACTCAGGGAGCCACTTCCAGAGGAGCCATTCCTCCAACAGCCTCCTCCCCACCTGAAAACACCTCCTCTATAGGAATAAGCTCCAAGTGGCTTTGCAGCACAATCCTACATGCTCCCAAATCCTCCAGGCACTAGTGCAAATTTCCCCTTCCCAGGGAAAAAGCTACTTCCCAATCCCAAGGACACACAAGGTTCATAGGAGCCCAGTGTCAGGCCAAATACACAGGTCTCCTGCCAGACTGGTTTTCTGGGCGCTGGCTGTTGGTGGCAGCAGCCCTCTCCGGGGACAGACGGGGACACTGCCACGCTCTGCCCAGCAGCCTCCCCGCTGGGTGCCGAGGGGCTTCTACCCACACCCCAGCCCTTCCAGCAGGGAGCTGCCAGCCACAGCCACGGTGCCAGGCTGCGGGGACAGGGAAAAAATGTGTCTGCCGGGGCAGGAAACGGATCAGCATTTCCTACCGCACCGGCTGCAGGCTGCGTCATGGGGAATTATCTGGGAAAACAATGGCCCCTTCCTCCCTTTCGTCCCGCTCACGCCAGGCCACCTCGGTGACGCTGAAGCCCAGCTCGTGAAACCCCCACAGCTGTGTCAGCCGTCACCTCCACGCCTGAGGGCGGCCGGTGGCTCCTCACCACGCACCAGACATGGACATGGCTACCACCACAGGACCCGCTCCTCTTGGGAATGGGGGCGCCAGGCTCCGGGCAAATTCCCACCTGTCAGCGAGGCATACGGATGGACACACAGCCCAGGATGAGCCACCTCTATCAGCTGAGCTGGGCACATCCCAGGCACCAGGGGCATAAAGCCAACCGGGCGCTTCCATAGTTCCAGGTGTCGGCGGGCAGGTCGGGGGCAGTCTGGGACGAGGGTGGGCTCTTGTGTCCCATCTGCCACTCGGTGACGTGGCCAAGGCCATCCCGGCGGCACTGACCTCGCCACCACCAGAAACCAGAAAAAGCTGGGAGGCTTTTTGAACTTGCTAAATAAACTAACCCAAACGTGAGGGGTCGGGCACTCCTCTCCCCGAAGCGGGGCGTTCCTCTCCCTGCCCTGGGGCAGCCGACAGGGCTGGGGCCTCAGAGCCGCTGGCTACTGTCCCCCTCCCCTNGCAGAGTTGTGATCTCGAGACGAGCCGCTGCAGTGATTTCCTGAGGCTCCAGCTCCCAGAGTCAGGGGAGTCACTCCAACCTTTTGGTACAAATTTAAAAAAAAATTAGCACCCAGGCCCTGCAGCTGCAGGGAGAGGCGAAAGCCCCCGCTGGCGCCCGGAGCAGCGGAGCGAGCAGGGAGAACCCCCGGCCCCAGCGGCCCCGGAAAGGCGGGATGTTTCTGCGCCTGGGCTCGGTGCGGGCAGCCCCGGATTGCACAGCTCCACAGCCACGCCAAGGGGAAACAGGATTAAACATTTCTCAGCACAAATGTTTACTCAGCTCTAAGAAAATGGGCCCCTGACCAAACCTCAGGCAATGAGAGCGCTCTGATCCCACAGGTGGGGAAGGAGAAGGGAGACCGGCAGCCAAAGCCCCTCTGGCCCCATCCCGGCCCTTGCGAAGCCGCCCGGGAGCTCTGGCCACGCTCGTGCCCACCGGCGTGCCGGGGGGAAACTGCCGGTGCCAAACATGCACCAACAGCTCCAAAGAGGACATCTTCATGGCAAACTCCACCCCACGCCATGTTTCATCAGCTGCGATCACAAGTATGAAAAAGTGCCTTTGCTTTCACGTCTCCCTCTGTTATTGTTTGGGGGTTTTCAGCTATGGAAAGATCTTTTGCAATGCTTTGAAATCCGATTAGAAATTAGGAAGGGTTTGGGGTTTTGTTATTGCAGGGGGGTAAAACAACAAGGCTGGCTTCCCACATCCTCTCCCTCCGCGTCCCCGACGCATTCCACATCCATGCGGTAACGCCTTTTAACCAAAACCAGCAGGTCGCGATACGCCAGCACGGCTCCCTCCTCCGAAACACGGCGTTGTTACTCTATATACCCATTGCTTCATGCATTGCCCGCACACGCACGGCTTATCGACGGCCAAGCCAGCCACACACCCCGCTCCGACAGCCCCTGCCCTCTGCGTGTCCAGGGAGACAAAACACCCCGAGCAAACACTGACATCAGCCCGCGACGGCAGCACGGGGCGGGCACTCTCGAGAGACCCTGGGAAGACAGAAGTGTCTGTCTGTCACCGTCATCCCACAAATGACACGATTCACCTCCAGAGCCCCTCCGGCTGCATGACTGGAGGATGTTTCTCATTTGAAAAAAAAACCAACAAAACCAAACAAAAACATCCTCGCATTTGAAAGCCCGTATCTTCTGCGGTGCAAAAGAGCTGATCTATCCATCTCAAACCATGACCTTCCTCTGACATTCTTGAGGGGTGATGTTAATACTCGTGCCTCGCTGCAAACGGGCTATGTGGCCTTCAGGCAGCTGGACAAGCTGTTTTGGAGACAGTCCTGGTGCTGACCGCCCTCGAAGCCGTCCCGCTCCGCTCACCGCCTACGTGAGCTCACTCAGCTCAGAGACCTGGGCCCGTTGACCTCAGAGTCCTACAAATACAGAGGGGAAAAAAAAACCCCAAAACCGACAAACCTTTTCCCATAGAACCCAGGTCTGACAAGCCACGGCACAGCCTGAGGGATAAAGAGTTTTACCGTTCATTTTACTAAGGGGCAATGCAGCCACGCACACCAGCGCAGGGGTCCGGAGCCTGAAGCCTGGCCCAGGGGCACCAGAGAGCCCGGCAGGGTCTGAAGCTAATGCTGCTCTCTGGTCAGGGTCACAAGCGTCACCGAGGAACTTGGTCTTTCTTGCTGCGATCACTTTTCCTCAAGAAACATTAAGGAGAAGGGAGAAGCAGACGTGCTATTTTAATCTTTCCCACTGCGGTAAAGAAAAGCTCTTGATGGGAAACTGACACTGCGTGATCGCCCTCAGGATCTGGGTGAGAAGTGCAAGTGAAATAATTGAGTAAATATACTCCGAAGACTGTCACTTCCTTCCCCTAATGTTGCCATGGTCACACCCAAAACAAAGCTGGCTGAGCCATCACCACCAACAAGCTGCTGCACCTTTCAATGAAATGCGATTTTGTCATCGCTCTTGCCTCAGTTTAAATTAATTGAGAAGGATAAAGATAATGGTAGTGAAATAATAATAAGGCTGTAGCTCTGTCATGGGCAAAGGTCAGCTTAGACAATGAAGTCAGTCTTGGGATTCAGGACTTCGGGGAATGCATGGGAGGTTGTGGAATGCCTTTTTATTTTACAAAGGCACATAAAAGTATCTTGAACTTGCATTCCAACTAAGGGAAAATACTTCCACAGGACGACACAGCATTTCACCAAGTATTAGCCTCCAAAAGGATTACAGAAGTAAACAAATAGTCTATTTCAAATGGGGTAAAAAAATGTGTAAGCAGCGATCTTAAAATAAGTAGTTAGTCATACAGTTCTTGAGACAAACTGAAAATTAATTTCCTTTACAAGATCTTTTGCAAAGATCTAGTTATTTAACTGCATCAATAAAACGAAGAGGAAAAGAAGGTGGACAAGTGCTGTGAGAACCTTCAGTTAAGATACTGAAGGTAGGCAAGGCAACGTCAAAATACCTCACTTTAAGAAAGGTGGAGACTTATTTGAATGACAGCAAAGGTTTTAAAGCATTTTGGTTGACCCTGAAATAAGCCTATTGACACGTACGATTATATTTCTGCACTCAAATGGTTGGGAGCAAAACCAGTGAGAAACAACTTCAGAGGACCGTAGATCAGGACTTAAATGAACCACTTGGACTCAGTATGTCCTGTTTTCTTTGGTAAGTGAATTAATAAGTGTTCTGCGTGAGACTGTTGCCAAGGAAAGCAAATATATTTTCACTGGCAAGTGAGCTGAAAAATCCTGAACAGCTCAGACAGGGTTGCCTTCAAAGACTGGGCTCTCCTCACAACTTCTACCAATCCCATTATAAAAACGAGATCAGCATCTTTGCGGTAAGATTCGTAGCAGTTTGCCACGCTAGTACATATAAGCACAGCATCTTCGGCACCCTGCTGCCGGTGGTTTGCAGCAGGCCCGGCTGAAAGCTCCGGTGACGCTGCAAAGACGCAGCCCCCGAGGGACTGGGCTGCCGGCCGGCCCCGGCCCCGGCAGGAGTCAGGGTGCTCCGCTGACTTCGTGCTCCAAGCGGACAGACCTCGCCACAAACCGCACCTGCTGCAGTCAGCTACTGGAAAAGGAAACGGGCGTGTATTTAAAGAAAGAAAAACAAAAAAACCAAACAAAACCAACCCCAAACACAAAACGAACCAAACCTTAAAACTTGACGGTGTACATGACACTTTTCTTTGGCACAGCGGACTAGGATGCTCAGGCATTGTTAAGCAGGAAAAGTAAGTGGGAGCTCGTGGTTTGGAGACATGCTACATCTTCCCTCGTGCCGCTGAATTCCTCTGCGCGTGCGGCAGGCACAGCCCTTTGAAGGACAGCCCTGTGCTCTGAACAACAGCACGCCCCACTCACGAGGCAACTGCAAATGACTTAATTGACTTCTTTGTAGGGAAGGGAAGAGGAAAGGCAAGACTTATCCAAGAGCTTGAATGTTCCTTTTACACCAGGAAATAAACCTCTTCCAGTGTCAGCCATCACAAGGGGTGAAAGCCTAGTTTTCAGGCAACAGTTGGTTCCTAGTGCAAGAATACGACAAGGGTCACTGCTCAGAGGTAAGTTAGTAAAACGAACCTCTCTGCAGTCAGTTTCTCAACAAATTCTCCTGCTGAAGTCAGTTACAGGTTGGTATCGACAAACTCAGTTGCGCCACGCTTCAGGACTGGCAGCACAGGGATACCTGTGATGGCCAGAGCTAGAACCAGGATTAGGACTAAGGGTACCGTCTAGGAGGGGATGTGCTCCACCGCCAGGATTATTGCTGAACCCTGCACAGTCTGACCTTCACGGTGCCCTCTACTTGGATTTTAGAAAGCAGGGCATAACTTGTAAAACAAAGACTAGAGTTCAGGTTAGTCCCTCTCACCTCCATTCCTTACAGCGTTGCAGCAGGCTCCCTGAAACAGCCCGGGGCTGGCTCGCATGCAAACACTCCGCCTGGGGGCAGGTGGCTAAAGGAGAGCCACGGATTAGGGTGAAAACTGCCACAGCAAATGAGTTTAAGTACGAGGCGGCACCAGTTAACTAAAATAGCCGATGGTTAGTACTTGACCGGCAGTGGGTATCTATCCAGTGACCCAGGCTGGACTGGGGGAGAGGCGTGGTGGTGCAGCTCGTGATGGGGGGCTGCCCCAGCAGGTTTCTTGCTGCAGTTAACCAAGCTGAGCGAGCTGCACTGATCTCCTGCCTGCCATCTGCCTCCTCCTAGTGCCCCATGTTTAATTCTAGGGCATTCAGCTAAATTCTGGTCAACAGCTGGGTGAGGGACTTGATCTCCAGGTTCAGGTCTCCTGCTGAACTAAGCAATAGCCCTCTGCAGCCTCGCAGCAAAGCCTCAGTGCAGACTGTGCCCCCCCCCACTTTGGCAAGAGATAGCCCCCACACCTCAAGGTTTGCAGCAGAACATCTCCAGAGCTCGGGCAGCAGAAGACAGCCAAGATCTCAGCTCAACAGTGTCACAGGCAGGTGTCACGGCATGGCCCAATCCCAACCCAAGCCCAAATGCCTCAGTCTCAGGCTGTGCCCTGGCTGAGCTACGGAATACTGGAGAACGCCACACCGTGCTCTGCAGCCAAGCGACACACAGCAGCTTGGCCTGGGAGGGAGCACGGACAGATCCCAAGCCAAGGTCTGGGCAGGGTGTTGCTGCACATGTGCTACTTCAGGTTCAGGTCCTTTCCAATCCAAACAGACATATTAGCACTTAATTAATTGCAGAGTCAGACTAGCTTTATCTCTACTCATTTTGCTAGAAAGACCCACGCAGGATGTGTGCTAGGGCCAGAATCCATGCCACTACCCTGGTGAAAACCTGGAGAAGTGTCATTGATTTTAGTGCAGTTATTGTACATTTGCATGGCGTAATCCTCTAGAGCTGGCCCAGGCAATGCCTTACTACTACCTTTACTTGACAGAGGCAGCAGGCCGATGAAGCGGGGCTGCCAAAAGGTTACAAAACCAACCTCCTAGACAAGAGGCTGCAAGATGTGCCCCACAGATAAAAGGCTGGTGTGTTTCTCTTCCACCTTCTTCATGGCTAGACTGCTAGTAAGAACCTACTAGCAGGAGGAAAAAACAAAACAACCACGAAACCTCCATCAGAAAACACTAAGAATGTATCATTTTCCTCCTCTCTTATCTATGGAAATCACCAGGCGTAGCAACGGTAGTGATGATTTATCGAGCCACATTTATCTACAGTGCCTTCTGTGCCCTCTGGTAGGTGTGAGCATGCAGATGGCAGGAGACAACGCCTCTGATCCAAGCAGCTTACCCTTGGCAAGACATCCAACTAGCTCTCCACAGCGGCAGGCTTCCGACCACGAGGGAGGGAGGCTGTCTCTGAAGGCTCCCGAGGGCCGTGTGATTTCTAGGAGGTATGGGGCACGCGCTACCCCCCGTGAGACCGACAGTGACACACGCTCAGCTCCTTCGAGGATCAGGCCAGAAACTGCTCTAAGTCAGACAGGAGTAAGCAGGAACAAGAGCGTGCAGTTATTCCGTTACTTACCTGCGGCTGAGAGGCCAGATTCATCTTATAAGGATGCGTCTTTCCCTCCCCATTTACGAGTGGTGACCAGACTTTTGATTCCATTCTGCAACACACAGATTTTTTAATAGTTAATCCACTTTCATCACTGAGCATCATTACTGTTATTAAAAGACTTGAAGTTCATCAGCTCAAAACATTTCCCCAGTCTTTTGATTATAGCACTATCCACATCAGCGGGAATCTAGACAGCCTCATTTTAGGCATGTAACTTGGATGACTTGGTTATATATGAGGTACTTGGAGAAAGACGGATCTCAGCAGTGACTGTCCTGGCTTATCCTTCGGAATGCCACTAGCAACACAAGCAGCACGGGCTCCAACCCAGGCAGCAGAGCTGGGGGTGACCCAAACAGCAGAAGCTGGAGATATCCCTTAGATGCAGAACCTTTAATTAAGTGGGACAAGTCAGATTACTGTGTGTTTCAGCTTTTATGGGTAGCCAGGAAGAGGAACAATTCTTGTCTGTATTGCCTATACAGAGAATGTTTTGTTCTTGAAGTCGTGCTGCCTTGAATAAGCTAGAAATACTTTTTGTTTTGGGTCTCCAGAACTTTCATCTCATTTATACAGTGATATCCATGCTGACCAAACAAAGGCTTTTGGGCATTATGAAAAAAATGGGTCCAAGCCTGCAATGAGACTAAGAACTGCGATGACATAATGTGTCCAAGAGAAAGTCTGCATAACCTCTGCTGGTCTGTGGTCTGACCCAATTACTAACAGCAGCCTGAAACACAAGTCAAGATCTGTGCCCAAAACCAGCTGCTTTCACCACCATCATTCTGGAGTTTTGCTGTCTCAAAGAACAACAGACAAACAAGTGGCGAGGAAGAAGTAGATTTGCTTGAGATACTTAGTGGGAAACACGCTACCTACATTTCTCAGTAGTTAGCATCTCAGATGGACTAAACAATGCCACTTTTCCCAAACTTTTTAATGGTAGGGAACGAGTGGCTGTAGTGCTGCTGAATGAAAACTGTTGTTCAATGCTAAACATTGCATAATACGGCAACCAGATGGCTGATAAACTCTTAGGATGGGTTTTGAAAACCATGTCCTGTTTTGACAAGAGCCCTTTGTAGAATATGCAACTGCAGATAGATGTACTTCCCAGATATTTGTGGGTCCAGGGCCAGCTACAATTTAAGTACTTAGTTAGCAAAACAGGAATGCTTCCACTGAGAATTAACTGGATAACTGGAAAGATACTTTAAACAGAAAAAGCTTATAAAGCTGACAAGGACAGAGAAACAGGGGATAGAGCTACCCACGATAAATTCAATCTGGTCTACACCATCCCTCTAAAAGCCCTCCAATGTCAGGACGTTTTTTAAACAGCCCAAACTTAACTGTGATGCACACATATATCCCAGACATTTGCTGCATGAACAGTATTTTAAGACTTACATCCAGAGACCGCTCAGTGGGAGGAGACGGGAGGCAGCATTCTCACTTAGGGAAGAGGAGAAATTTTATTGACCTGCTATTGCATCTACTGCACTCTGGACTTTACACGGAAAAAACCCGAATGAAGTCTGCTGTGCTGTCCCTCCTTTCACAGGAAAGTACAAAGGCACAAGTCACGCCAGATATCATCCCTTACCAGCATCCAGGTACAGCAAACCTTTGACTCTAGGCTCGAGGTAGCATTTTCTTTTGCAGTTTAATATTATCAGATCTCAGAAGCTCCAAAAGGCTTTGTTCAGAACAAAAATTTAAGCTTAGAGCAGGCCAATACACAAATGTGGAAGAGAAGCCTCTCCCCAGGACCCCGGGCACTGGCTCTCGTCCCACCGCCCCTCACAGGCACTTGAGGCGACACAGCCCTCGGTCTGCAGCACGGGGGACGCAGCCAGGGACAACTACTGCGGCCAGCGGGGGGGTTGCCCAGATTATTCTCCCTTAGCTACTAGCAAGGCAAAAAAGCACAAGTTTGTTTCCCAGCCTGCTGCCATTCTGATCCGTCACTGGATATAAATGGAAGCAGCAAGGTCACTCCAGGGTTTACTTTCAATCCAGTTTAAAAGGTATCCAAACAGAAAGGTTAAATCGCCCGCGCGGTTGTCCCTCTACGGCTGGGAGGACAAAGCTTCCCTGTGTCTTCACAACAGCTGCAGCGGAACCCTTCGGCCACTTCCAACAGCCCATTTATGGCCCCAGCAAAGCCGCCAAGAGACGACAGCTTTGCTCCCCCTGGCTTTGCCCAGCAGAGCTGGCAAGGTGTGTGCCCCGTCCCCCCACGCCGCCTGCGGAGCCCCCGGTCTGCAGGTCACGGGTGGGATCGCTGTGGCCCCCGCTCCCAGCAAGGGTTTCCTTGCTCTGCTCCCGGTGTCGATGCCTGCACTTTTACTGAAGGAGCAAAAAAATAGCTCCTAGAAGTTCACCTTATGTCTTGCTGCTGGCCCAGCACTGATTTTCTGAAAGGCTGGGAAGTGTGGACACGAGGCGCAGACAGCAGGGCGGATCGGTTAGATTCATCATGTTTGTATCTTACCCATGTAAGTCTTCCTTTGTAGGAGGACCGCAGACTTTCTGGAGGATTTTTTCTAAATTT
The DNA here is from genome assembly GCA_013398295.1 of Chionis minor. Taxonomy (NCBI): domain Eukaryota; kingdom Metazoa; phylum Chordata; class Aves; order Charadriiformes; family Chionidae; genus Chionis; species Chionis minor. Next base: position 137,881 of record VZSF01010091.1, read on the forward strand.
GGGGGACAGGATGCCCCAGCCACAAACCACCTCTACGCTCCCCTGGCTGAGGCTGTGCGCTGGCCCCGCTGGCAGGGCTGCCAGACCTGTCTCTGCACCAGTGGCGGGGCTGGATCTCCAAGAGCCCGCTGGGGAATCCCACCCCGTCTCTGGCAAAAGCTAACAGGCTTTGGCATCCCCATGGGATCTCACAGACTCCTGCTGAAATTGATGAATTTATACTATCGTTTCTAATACATGTTCTTTCAAATGAGACTCCAGCAGAGAGCAACACTAAAACTGCAGGAGGAGCAGACAAAACCACGACACTCAAACAAGCCTGGGAGCAAGTGCCAAGCAAATTAATTGCAGGCACGTGGATATACAAACTTTGTCATGTTTGCAGTTTATATTTCCATGTCATTTTCTTACTATGGGAGAGAGAGCAACCAAGACAGGGCCAGGAAGCGAGCCATACATTTGCTGTTTCATCCAGGCAGAAACCAAGATCCAAGATTAGAAAGAGATTTCTCCGATGCTAGTTTGGATGGGGAGGAACTGGGAGGAAGGAAACTGCATGCAAGTCAAGGCAGGAATCTGGAGAGGCATTTACAAAATAAAGCATTTTTCAAGAAGCTTGGCTTCAACATGGTGTAATATAAACATTACAAGAGCCTAGATTTTGCTGTCAATGCTTTGCGTGCAGAGCTGGGCCGTAGCCTTGAGGGAAAGTTCAGAACTGGAACATGAGGGTCTCATTCTGTGTACCAGGAACTGTGCGAGTAAGTTCCATAAAGAGGAAAGGCACATTTACATTCGCATTTCAGACACTGGGATGGACCCGAGATACCAAAGTAGCAAATAAACCCGTAAGGATTGAAAAGTTCCTTGCGCAACACAAAGTTTGTTAGCTGAAAAATGAAGACCTAAAGAATTCCTTTTTCAACCCTCCCCAGAGTTTTAGACCGGCATTTTAATACTGTTTAGAAACTAACTACAAGAGCTCTCAGGCTATCAGGAAGGTACCTTTAAACCAGCCTTTGAGCTACAACAGCTGCAAAGTACATGCCCTTGGATTTAAACACAAGCAGTCGCTTTTAGCAACCATCCATCCGTTACTGGACATCCTCGCTTGGGCAAGCCAAACGGCGCTCGGGCTGCGGGCAGCCTGTTGCCAATTCAAACTGCAATGCTGGTCACAGCTCGTAGAGGCAAGAGCTCCCAAATTCATTTCTTCACGCACGGCCCTCTGCTTCTTGCATTTCAAGTGTCTCTTCACACAACCACCAGAAACAGAAGAGCAACTCTGGCTACACAGAAGCAGCCGCAGAAGTTTGTCACAAGCAGTTTCGTTAGAGTCAGGATAAAACACACCTGACTGCTCCGACTCGCACACATCTCCCACCAGCCAGCTACAGAGTTAACTACTTTTGCCTTGCCAAAGAGGCTGTAAAAACACAGCAAATGCCAAGCTTGACTTGCCAAAATGACTCTGAAGGTGCCAATCATTCGTAAAAGCTGCTGGCACACCCGCAGGAGGGCTGGGAGCACCACACCAGCCACGGAGCCGGGAGCTGCCGCGCAGGGCCAGGCAATCTGCATGTCCTTATATAGATGCACACAGAGCATCAGGCTTTTCCCAGGGCCAAAAGAATTATTAGTAAGATGACAGAGCTGGAAAACTCTTCTTGGCAGGGAAGCAAAAAGCAAACCTAAATGAGTCAACGGATTCCACCAGCTTCCTAGAATAAAAATTCGAGCCTATTGTGGCTTTGTACAACCAGTCCCCGCAGCTGAGAACTGGGAACACGTGGAACAACCAAGAGTGCAACTGAACCTACTGAATAAAAGGCAGATGACATCGCACACATGCTTTCTCTTCCTTCATAAGCATCTCCACATGATCCTTTCTGATAATGCATTTAACATGTGCTGGTAGCAGATCTGACTTCCCTGATACTAGCACTTTTCAAAGAACAAATACATAACTTCATTCCTTGGCATCACTTTTAGCAAAGTAACAGACTGTTTTGCAAACAAAAAAGGTGCATTAATATATTATATTCTGGCAGCAGAGCTGCAGAAAAGCAGCTTGAAATTTGAAGAAAAGGACAATAGGAGCAAAACAAGAGATTACATGTTTGCAATCCCTTTTCACAAATATTCTTCTTTTATTACCTTCCCTCAACCTGCCTCCAGACATAGACGGAAGGGCAGACTCCGTAGGAACGCTTCTTTTTTGTTGAAAAACCCCATACGCTTCACCTTTGAGCTGCTCAGGGCTGCCCATGAGCAGTGCCACCACCCATTCGGTGACTAAAGCCACAGGCAAGGAGCCACTTGTTCGAGAGAGAAATTTTCACCTGTGCTACCAGGAGCATTTGTCTGCTTTTGAACACGTCCAGCTACAGCTACACAGAGCTGTGTGCCAAGTTCTTCATGAGGGTTACTACTGTCATCGGTGATGCCTGGATCTTTTGGCCTTCCCTTCTTTGAGTGCTTTTTATCAGAACAAGCGTCATTCCCAAAATACACTAAGTTTCCAAAGGAAGTTGATAGCTTTCTCCAGTCCGTTTGTTGGACACATCTTGCTGCTTACCCCACTAAGGGATAATCAGAGGTGTGCTTGGAAGGGGTGCAACCTGGCAGGAGGTTTTGCTCATTCCTAAAATGTCAGTGCAATGATGTATATACCTTAATTGGAGAGGGAAAAAAAAAAAAAGAAAAGAAAGAAAAAAGAAAAAAGAAAAAAGCAGGGGGGGATAAACAACACCAAAACCAAAGAGCAGCAGCTATTTTCAGCGTCAAGATACAAAACTTCCTTCTTCCTCTGAATGGGAGAGACTCAAAACTCTGCCTGTAAGATTTCTCAGTTCAGCAGTCAGGTGGTTTTGAGTTGACTGGAGCACACTGTCTGCTTTAGGGGGGTTTGTCTGTGCACACCATACAACACCGTGGTGCTGGGCATGACTTTACACCGCTGAAGGCAATAATGGAACCTTAGCTTTGGTTTCTGGGGCACTACATTTCTAAAAGCACTCTCTAGCCTGAAACAAAAAGCAAAACGAATGAACGAACACAGGCCCAGAAAAGAGCGGGGAGCTGCTAGACGCACTGAGTTCATCAGGAATTCGGTGTATGTGCCAACATTGTTGAACACCCACTTTTGAGGCAGAAAACAGACCTTTCCAACTCTGTTCACCCATCAAACAGCAAAGCACCTGGCGGTACCGCTTAGAGAAGCATATTCAGAGCATGCAATTTGTGGCTGGGTTTTAAACCCTAGAAAACTAACAGATTTGCACCTTTGGGTGAAAAGGCAGACCAGGCATGTTTTCTTCAGCTAGGAATTTGATCCATTTTTAATGGTGACATGTGTTAGACTAGATTTCCTGCCTACAATCAGATCTGAAATATTTTTGGACTGTTACCATCATTAAGGAAAATACCGAAACAGGAAACATTGGAATGCTGTTGATACTGACAATCAAGTATACAGGGCAAACAGCATTTCCTTTACCAGAAGTGTTTGAGTCCTTTCAATTTACACTTCTCTTAAATAACCATTAGTACGGACAAACATGAAGGCATTTTAACCACTCGACTACCATTAAAAGAGAAGAGGGTTGCAGAGATGCAGAACACACACATATAAAGTTTGTTTTGGTCCACAGAAGAGCACGAGGAGAAGCATAGCACAATGCTTCCCTAAAATGGTCTCCCATCCTCCAGCTACTTGCAGCCTAAGGGCTTTCTGCAGCAGCAGAGATACTGCCATGGTGTATAATACCCTTTATAGATTTGTCTTCCATGAATTCATCCAGTCTCCTCTCGAACCCACATGCGCCTTTACCTTCACAGCACAGTCACAAATGAAGTCCCCACTCTCACAACAGTGTTGAGCCTCTGGTGGAACCAGATCACCTGATGTGATAGACCCATGTCTAAAATCCCTCCTGGCATGACCCTGCTGCCAACCAGAATGCAGCTCAGAGAGCGTTTTGCACATGAAATCATTTAAATGCATAATCACTTGAAATCCATCAGATATTAAATTAAAAATCACTAAGGATTTATGCTTTCAGAAGACATCTCTCTGATGGTGAGCAGAAACAAGGACTGGGAGACTTCCTACTCCAAAAATCCCTCTGTGGCCAGGCACATCCTCAGCACGGGTTGCACGTGATGCTCCAGCCCGCGGAGCGGCTGCTCTGTCCAGCCACTGCTCCTTGCCGGCACGGCTCCTTCCTACAGCAGATCCAGCTAACGACGACAACTGCAGAGCACGGAGACCAGCCCCAGAGTTGGTGGTGTTGAAGTGTAAGTGATATATACTCAGCCAACTACTTACGGAGCTGCTTCAACAGAGAAAAAACTTCCAGCTCTGATCCGACTGTATTGTCAGCCTTCCTGACTAACGGACTGGCTGTAGGGTCAAGCCTTACCAACAGAGTTTGGCCCACCAAGGTTCAGAAAGCCCAGATGGCACCCGTTTTCCCAAATACCTTCCACCCTCTCCCCCTCAATAGCAACGCTCTTTCCTTCTTCATGGAGGAGGGCAGACCACCAACCCATAGTCTGCCTTCCTCACTCACCTCCTCTACCCTAAGTGGAATAGGAAGATAAAGCATGGGTTCCAACTGACACAAAACGTCTCTGTCACCCCTCAAGGCCTCCTCTCAAGACCTACCATTTCAAGGTCTTGGCCTCAGACTGCAAAGTAAAGACGGCCCAGCCTCAGCAACAAAGAGTATGTTGCACTTCTGACCACCGAGTCCAGCTGCATTTCGGACAACACAGTTACAGGGGCCCAGACGGAGACAGCTGGGTCCTAGGGATACAATATTCTCAGACTACGACCAGGAAACACCACATGACGCACACGATGTCTTTTGGCATTAAGAGAGCCTTTTCCTCTGAGAAAGCGCCCTGCAGTATCATATTCCCTGATACAAACACATCTCTAGCAGCTACCACATCTCCAAACAAGCAAGCAATTCTTCCCTAAGCAGAACTTTACTCCCAAAGAAGGAGGAGGACCAAAGACTTAAGGTCCCCTGGAAAAATCTAAAATGGATTTTACGTAGAGCCATGTGTAGTAATATCAAATGCTAAGGTGGATAAGTAGTGGTTAGATCATTGCTTTTCACTTGTCGTGTTGACACTCTTGGCCATTTTGTCAGCAGCACTCATCGATCACTACAGCAGCAGAAGCATCCAACACACGCTCTTGCTACCTCCTTGAAAGGGGGTCTTGCAAAAGCATTGGGCTGTGCTAACGCAAAGCCCCTGCATGGTTTTACACAGCTGCCCATCCAGCTAGAAATCTCTCCCTGGGCAGCTTCCATGCCCAAGGCCAAAGAAACATGCATGGAGTAGCTATAAAGTTAACGACTTTGTAATTAACATTAGCAAACACATTTTACAGACTCAATGATCTGTAAGAGTGAGCTTGCCCACAGGCTGAAAGAGCCCTTGCCTCCCTGCCCTCCTCTCCTCTCCTCTCTCCCAGCCAGAACCACACGGCACTGCTTTGCTAACTCAGGCCACCGCGTATTTCAGAGAAGAAAAGGAGCGCTGCTTTGCGGGAAGACTGCAGGCTGCCAAGTTAGGGGCCAGTATGAGAAACTCTGGGGCTAACATGCTGCTTCAGTGCTCACCACCCATTCACGCTGCCGGCACTGTGCTCCCTTCTTCCCTCCCTGAATTCCCTCAATGAACTGTCAGGCTTTTTTTGGCCAAGACCCATGGCTTCTTCCTGAACTGGGAAATGCCTGCTGAACTCCCGGCATTATCCAAGCTACAGTAAAAGATTTCTGTTTATCACAGAAAAGTCCTGAACAACTGAACGACTGTGTCATTTAAGGAATGCTTTTGCACTCCTTCTGAAAGTACTTCCCCTGCATCTGCCATGAAGCTGGTGTATGACTGCTCTGGGGGAAGGCAGCCGTAGGAAAAACCTCACTCTAGAGCAACTAGAAATGCCACGATGCATCTACCATCCACCTTCAAGAAGTGCTAGTACTCATGGCTGCAATTTGAACCAGGAGAAAAGCTAAACCCCCAGCACCCCCCAAAAAACCAGGCTCCAGTACTTTCAAGCAGCAATGTGTCACTGGAAAGCAGGCCCCTGCTTTCCCAGGCTCCATCTGTACAAAGATGGCCCTGGAACAAAGCACAGCTGGGGAGAGGAATGAAGCTGTCCACTGCTTTGCAGCTCGAGATGGCGAGAAGGCTGAAGCCAGCCCGTGCTCTGTACTGGTGACAGAGACCGTGGCTCAACTGTCACCTTCCTTTATTTTTTCCAGGACTCACGAGAGACTGACGCCTGACAGGCACTTTGACGCAGCCTAGGTCATCACTGTTTAGCATTGCCAGTGCTCCAAAACGTACAACCTTTCCGAGTCTGTGTATGGCAAAAACTAGGCAATTAATAGCTTGGACAACACACAACGGTATATTTTAACTGCTAAATTAGTGCAACAGGGAGAAAGGTCATCTCTGGTCATACCTCCTCTGCTATGAGTCCAGTTTTCATGAGATCCGTCTGATTTTTTGCTGTCAGGAGCCACAGATTAGGCTGACAGCCTCTGCCACAAATTATCAGCCAATTTCTCACTGGGAGATGTGTTTTCATTAGGTCAGAGTGCAGCAAATGCAAGCAGCATTAGGATTAAAGGCTGAAATGCAGTTCCCTCTTGCTATCCAACGCCTGGCCAGACAAGGCACGAAGAGGTCAAATTAAACAAACCAGCCAGAGAGGTCTGGTGTCAACCCAAAACGCAGCTACTGCCCACCCTGCATCCCTCCCTCGCCCCATCCCCAGTCTGGCTGAGCGACGTACCTGCTGACCGTGAGAGTCAGCTCATCAGCACAACCCTTGATTTTGTTCTGCGCCTCAAGATGCGTCATGTTATCTGTGTTCACTCCATCGATGGCGATGATCTGGTCTCCTATACACAAGTTGGCTATTGCAGCTTTGCTACCTGGAGTCACCTAAGAGAAAACAAAAAGAATGAGCGGACTTTCCAGGGAGCAGCTTTCCATAACAACATTTGAAAAAACAGTTGAAGCACTCAGGACTTCTCTTGCTGGTATCTGGAAGCAAGGAGGTGAAGACTAATGAAAGCTTTCTGCTGAGAATTTACTATCTGGATGTGGACCAGATGGATGCTCTCAGTAGTAAAGTTAGGGGTTGAATTCTGTTTTGGCACCCACAGACAGAAACTTGGGGGAGACCTCAGATAAATAAGAGAAATTGTCTTTTCACTTAAGGCAACTGGCTTCAAGCTAGAGAGCAAGAACATACAGAAGGCAACTCTGCTTTTTGCTGGATGGAGAAGTACTCTCCAAAACAGAAGGTGCTGAGGACAACCAAGAAGCCTGAGAGCCTCTAAAGACAAAGGTGACAGAAAAGAGTATCAGAGTCACTGCAATACAGTCAATACCCATCACATTACACCTTTGTCTGCATTATTATCTCATTTGCATTTGAAGAAGAAAGGTTTGGGCTCAAGATTTTTGATTGCTTTAGTTTTAACCTGTTTTATCCCAGGAACAGTTCCACAGACTCCCACTGATTTCAGTAAGATCAATCCAAAGCAGTGCTTGATCTAACAAGCAGGCTGGGAGGGAAAAAGGCATCAGAAACTTCATCTTTAAATCACAATCTGACCATATTTCCTGAAAAAGTGGAAGCATCCTCCCCAGCCTGACCACAGCTCACCGTGACACATTCTCCCATACACACCTCCCTTTCCTCTCCGTGCATGGTGGGGTGCTGCCCAGACACACCACTGCAGCGCTGAGGAGGTTTGCGCTCTGCCTGAGGAATGACCGACAGGAACGAGCTTGGGGTGACCTCGCTGAGATCCCAGACAGAGGACACCGTACAGCAATGCCACCAGTGTGATACCCCTTGTGAAAAAAAGAAGGTCCCAGCTAAAACTTGGCGTTTTCAAGCTAATCAACTAAACGGCTCATTCATTTTTCCCCTACTTCTGCTGAAGAGGTGACCTCTCAACAACAGAGACCTCTTTGGGCCAAGAAGGTCTTTATTGCCTGGTCAAAGGGCAAAGAATGTCACATTTGCTTGCGGCTTTGCAAACAATATGTAAGATTTTGTGCGGGTTTAATGACTTTGTGAAAGGAGCATAATGATTGCTGTGGGCTTTTATAAATTATTTAATAGGCAGAGGAAATGAGAAGGGTGGACTGCTCGCAGACATGAGTACAGATTAAAACATGCCCTGCAGCTGGGACACACCTCGTTTAGGAGTCCATTCCAACTGCTCTTCATTCTACACATTCATGCCAGGTTTCAGCATGCTGGAAAGCAGCTGAGCAAACGCAGAAGAGCTGTCGGACATACATAAACATTGCTCCCAAGATTTAGAGAGTCCTCCTAATGTGGGATTGGATGGCAAATCATTCCCCCTAGGGAAATGTTCACCTCCTAGAGGCGTTGCACGTTAGCTGCAACCACTGCTTTCCCTGGGCCAAAACCCAGGCTGTTCAGCACATCCCCTCTCACCTGTAGTGGGATATTTTGCCTAACTAGAAGGAAAAAAATCACAAGGTGCTTTTCTTTTTTCACCCCGTTACTAGGACTGTATTTCATGCAAAAGGGAAGGACACAGATGTGTATCACAGATGTCCAGGTTGGCCGGGGTACTCAACATTAACCCAAAGACCTTCAGATGAGTCAACCGAATAGTGCCTGTCTACCTGCTCACCACTTCGATGCTATGAGCAGACTACAAACCAACAGAGGAAGTGCTAAAAGACCAGACAAGCCACCACATGGATACAGAAAATCTGCTTTAAATGTGAAGAACGCTGCCTACAAAGCTGCACCCTGCAGCTGGTTGGTGGCTACAAGACCACCAAGCGCAGCCTGCTGCTGCTCCACTGGATCCACTGCCTTGAGAGTGCTTTCATGTACTCCGCGCCCACAGGCTCACTGGATTTGGGAGCTGCTGCTTCAGAAACCACGAGATAGATCCCTGAAGGCATCATTACGCCGGAGCAAGCCCACACGACACACGTTGCGGGTCCTCTCCTGGTCGCTGGCCCTTAACCAAGTCACCTGGTTTCTCAGTGCTTTTATTTCCTCTGCTCCCGAAGGAGGGAGAGGGGCACATCACTCACCCCTGTGAGGAGCACCGAGCTCGGCACACTGTTACCAGGATTCATTTTCACTCAGACAAGACCGCACGGGGTCAAGAATAACGGTGGATTAAACACCGCCGCTGGAGTGCTGCCGGAGGCTCGGCCTTACAGCTTGCATTTAAAGACCAATAATCTGCACACCATGTGGCGGGCGGCTAGAAATCATCCCCTACCACGAGGAGCAGCTGAGCCAGAGCGGCAGGGATAAAACTGGAATACTGAGGCCTCCTGAAGAAACCCCAAGAGCCACAGGGGCAAGAGAGTGGCGTTCGCAAGAACATCTCAGAGCTCTGCCAGCGCTTGCAGCGCCACGTTCCCCTTCTGCGTCTGCCTCAGAGGAATTTGAAATTGGAGTGCTCTTCTCCATCAGGTAAGAGCCGCTGGTGGCACAAGGGCGGTTACATCCACTCAGGTCCCCTACAAACCTCTCCCCTAAGGGGAAGCCGTGAGGATGCACAGCAATGATAACAATAAGTGAATTTGCCGAAAGGAAACATGCTTTAAAATCCAGTTTCTTCAGTTCTGGAAATACCTTGCCCTGAAATGCAGCCTTCCACAAAGGCTCCCCTACAACATCCAGCTCGTGCTCCCTGCCAGAATTGCTCATAGCAAACATGTCTGCACAAGGGCACGGTGCCGCAGGGAACCCTCCCCCATCCTTTTGGGATGATTAATAGCTGCTAATAATGTTCCCTTCCCCCCTCACAGCAAGGTCTGGGCTTATCTCAGTGCTGTCAACGCTGCTTTTAGAGATCTCCTCACCTACCAGTGAAGTCAGGAAAGCAAAAAGCCTTTCTGTTATTAAGTGAGGAGCAGAGAGCTGCCACTGGGAAGACCTTTTCCTGCTTTTATTTTTGCCACATCCCTTCCTGGTCCATGGGGAGCAGCAGGGGCAGCGGAGTGGCTGGAGGGGGCTGGCAGAGGCACTCACAGCACTGACAGATACCAGCCAGCTTACACAACCCAACCAAAAGGCATCCAAAAACGAACAAAAGCTTTCAGGCATCCAGTAAACGTTGCCCGAACTGGAACTGCTCTGCTCCTGTTCTCCTCTCAGACCACTTAAAAACTTTGCGCCAGCCTCTCGCCTTTCCCTGCCCCCTTGACTGAGCACGGAGCAGATACGGAGCAGATACCTGCAGCCATCGAGGGGACAGCGGGCAGCCACCTCCCATGGGCGGGTGACCCGATCAGGGTGGGATACAGCCGCACTTCTGCGTGGGAGGATGAGGAAGGCTGAAAGACACTGCAAGGAAGAAAGTCTGCAAAACCACAACTTTGCCCACATTATGTCCTATACAAAGGCGTAGCCTCCCACCGCCTTCAAAGGAGCCCCCCAGTTGGCTCGGGCTTCTCATTCTGGGGTTGAGCAGCCTCTGGCAGAGGGGTCCCGGGCAGCACCACAGGCCCCCAGGAGCCCCCCAGCTCCAGGGCCACTACTGCTGGGTGAATAAAGCTCTGCACGCCCTGTAACATCACGCCCAAGGGCTTCCTTTGGAAAGGGGCCATGCCTACCTTGTGGTGATCGCTCCCAGGACACTGCCCTACGCTTTGCCATTAGGTCATTTCGCTGTGGAACAGACAATGCCGCGACAGCCTGAGCAGCCCCGCTTCATGCCGTACCCAACGGAGGTGCCAGAGCTCACCGTGGTGCGCCTACGCGATGCTCTGTTTGGCTGGCGTCTCTGTGGAAGGAATCTGGGCTACCATGGAAATAATCTAGACCCTTACAATGAGACACATCGAACTAGGTCCCTCGTATCACCACGGACACATTTGCCAGCATACGGAAGAAACAAATAATCCCCATAATCTGTGGGCTTGATCACGTCATCTTTACTTACGCAAAGCTCAGTGGAGTAGATAACAGTTCTGAGCAGTTTGAAGAGATCCTACAGATCTGGGGTTGGTATGGATAGATCACAAACCTATGTTATTTTCTTATATTACGAAGTGACAGATGGGTGGGGCTAAAATTAATTCAATTCTTCCTGGCCTTCTCCCCCCCCTCCATTCAGGCACACTACTTGCTCGCTTCATCAGCCCTTCATAGTTTCTCACAGACCCTACGGCCTCCGGCACCACCCATCACTCCACACCTAGACACACATCCAAAGGAGCGATGAGGAGACAAGAAACGAGAAAATTAACATCGGCCAAGAAAAAGATCTGGATAAACAGCACCTATCTGAGCTTGAGAGGAAAACCCAGCTGCATCCTTGCTGGACAGAACAGACATGCAGCAGCATACTTCTAAGGCCACCAGTGACAACTAGACATCTCTGACATTCAGTTTAATCCTCCCCACCCACACGCGTTGCCGTTTTACCATGAGTAATGTCCTCAGCGCTGGAGCATTATGCTAAGCAGCCACAGTTTCTCCCAGCAAAAGCATGCAGCTGGGTCAGCAGAGATCAGAGGCTGTGAGAAAATTCAGGCAGGCACGTTCCCCACCCCGTCTCTTTCGGGGAGGGGGAACAACAGGCTGGTTCCTCACAACCGGCTCCAGGAGATTTTCCTCCCAAGCTGTTCCCACTCTCTGCGCCATTACGGTCTGACACTGCTGCAGCCCAAAGCTGGCTGGCTGCTCCGTGCTGGCCCGGGCCACCACACCATCACCAGGAGAGAGGAAGGGACGTGCCTCTGGCTGAGGAAACCCCCGAGCGTCAGCCCACCCCGGCAGGGCCGGGGCTCCCGCTGCAGAGCCCAGCTTGCCCTCACCCTCCTGCCCGTTCCTGGGCGCCAGGTGAGGGCTATTAACCCCGCAAAGGGAAGGCGTTGGGCACAGCGCAGAGAGGGCTGACCTCAGGAAGGCAGGGTAAAAACACACAGATGAGACAATTGGCCCAGACACATGCGCAATCGGTGGTCAAGTAGTCACTCGGCCCCCCAGCTTGTTTTGCAGCATGCCCCACATGAAAAAAAAGTATAAAGACATGTTACGAGATCTCAAAAATATTACATAAAGCAAGCTGCTCGTCAGCTGAGCCTTCCCTGATGGTTTACTTCATCCTCTAAATAAAACAACACGTCCAGTAATCAGCAACCATCTAAGATAGTGTGTCACCGTCCAGAAAAACATCAAGTGTTCAGGCAGTTAACGCCTCCTGTAATTTCCCTCTTTGTACTGAAAGAAAAAATAATCAATTTGCTGCAGGTTTTTTTGATGTTGCACCCTTCAAACCCAAAACATTTTACAAACAAAATACACCTCTTGATGAACAAAGTGATTTTTGAGGGCAGAAGGTACCAGGAAGCTTGCAACCACAGATAACTCTACACCTGGTAACAAGCAGATCAGGGAACAAAAAGGACTCTCTCTCTCCCAAAAAGTCCAACATTTACCTTTGTCAACTTAAGTTCTGGGGCTGGTACATCCTCTCCTAACGCTGAGTTCTCTCTTTAGGTTCTTTGGAGAGCTCATCGAGAACAAGGTGGGTCAGATGTAGCCCACAGAGTGATGCTGGACTCAAAGCTTTACGAGGGACTTCGAAGGCTGTGGGGTCATTACTGGGGACGTGAAGCTCAGCTCTCCGTACCCCACGCGCTCAGACAGAGCAGCCAGGACCCCTCCAGCACAACACGCCCAAGGCATCGTGCCGTCCTCTAAACATCAGCCCATCTGCAGAGCCCGGCAGGCGGCCCTACCGACCGGCGTCCCACAGGAGCCCACGGGCTCTCTAGCTGCGGGGCACTCGGCACAGCATCCCGAGCCGCGCGGCACAGCTGGTGCTGCCGCAGCCCCCGTCCCGCCCGGCAGCCAGGAATGGCAGCACGAGAGGTGACATCAGTGCCACGGTCACCTTCCCATAAAGCCCAGCAGCTTTCCCCACCGCCTCCCCCGGCCGCGCCGGCCTCAGGACAAGAGCCCAGCGCAGCCGGCGCATTCGCAGTTACGGGCACCGACCCGGGCTGGGCGGCTGGGGAACCGCAGCCACAGGTGTGCGCACTGGGGACCCGGCCCAGCCCAGCCCTAAACGCTATCACACCCACCGCCCCGTGTTTCCTTTGGCAGAGAGGGAGGCGTTCCATTTCCCCGCCGGGTGCGGGGGCCTCCCTGCCCAGCCCCGGCTCTCCCCCGTCTCACAGCATGGCCCCCGGCTGCTCCTTCCTCCCTCCCCGAAGGTGCCGCAGCCCGTCCCCCCCGGCAGACGCTTGTGACACCCAGCGGAGCCCTGGCTCGCTCCAGGGGGAGGACAGTCTCCATGTGGCCGCTGCCACGCTCACCCCACTGAGCCCCTCGGAATCACAGGACGTTAAGGGTTGGCAGGGCCCTCTGGAGATCATCCCATCCAACCCCCTGCCAGAGCAGGTCCACCTACAGCAGGGGGCACAGGATGGCGTCCAGGCGGGTTGGGAATGTCTCCAGAGTCGGAGACTCCACCGCCTCTCTGGGCAGCCTGTGCCAGGGCCCTGCCACCCTCGAAGTCAAGAAGTTCCTCCTCATGTTCAAACGGAACTTCCTGTATTTGAGTTTGTACCCGTTGCCCCTTGTCCTGTCACTGGGCACCACTGGCAAAAGCCTGGCCCCCTCCTCCCCATACCCTCCCCTTAAGTATTTGTAAACATTGATGAGATCCCCCTCAGGCTGCTCTTCTCCAGGCTAAAGAGCCCCAACTCCCTCAGCCTTTCCTCATAAGAAAGATGTTCCAGCCCCCTCATCATCTTCGTGGTCCTTCGCTGCCCCCTCTCCAGCAGTTCCTGGTCTTTCTTAAACTGGGGAGCCCAGCACTGGACACAGCACTCGAGTTGTGGTCTCAGCAGGGCAGAGCAGAGGGGGAGGACGACCTCCCCCCATAAGAGATGCCCGTCAGCAAGGTGTCCTGTACCGCCGGGGCTCTCTCTCACCGCTGGCTCCAGGATGCCTTCATTCACCGGCTTCTAACGGGGCGACCAGCTGACAGCCAGGTAAGGACATCAGCCAGTACCAAAGCCAAACCCGATGTCTTTTCACACCCTGGGATTCAGTCCCGTGCTTGATTTCAGACCATCAAGTCCAGTTTTAATCACTAAATCAAGTTTTAAGTTTATAGAGCTGGTTCAGAGGGCCAAAAACACCTAAACCCCCAGGAAATACCCAATTATCTTCTAATTCTGTACTTGCTATAAAACTGGAGCCTTTAAAATACCATGAATAGACAAAACATCAGACTAAACAGCGATGAATTCTTGTTACTGTGGTTGAAATCAGCAACAAGCATAATGTTGAGATTTCATCTTTTCAATATATTTGCAGAACTGGACCATCTTGAAACTGCTTTTTCATTGGGAAAATGCTCAGTTTCATAACAAAATGTCCCATTTCATGGACTCTGACAGACACCCCTCCTTAATGGGGCTGGGAGGTTTCCGACGTGCCAAAACATAGAGAAAAACTCCCCTCTGCCTGCATTTTGTGTAAGATGCTCAAGATCCACGCATCGCTACCACAAACCACAAAAATCATCTCATGAACGAGGTTTATCAGGCAGTTCCATGTGTATATTCAAGTGGAAACAGAAATACCCAGTATTTATCAAACACAACCAAGCAGGAAACAGCTCACGTTACCTGAGGGATGGAGGTCTATCAACTGCCCTGCTTTTTAGCCAGCTCCACTTCATAGGCGTCTCTCTGCGTGCAACACATCGCTTGCTTCCTCCACCAGCTCCCCCAGTCTCACTGGGATTTAACTGGGAACTACCCCATGCAGAGGGCAGCTCTACAGCCAGTACTGTCGTGCTGCACGTCCATCCACAGCTCAGAAAGAGCTTTTCTCAAATTCTACCCCACTGACTCACTGCACGTATCATCCAAAGAGCGATGAAGACAAGGGTCTTTCCTAGCTTGGTAAGGCAATCCAGCAGGCTTTGGTCTGGGGTTCACCCCACTGAGCAACACAAGTTTTTTTTCTGAACAAAGACTGTAATGAAGTGTCTAACATAACCCTACAGTTTTAAAAAGAAATGCAAACCAGAAACATCTGTGAAGCATCCCTCCAAAAGGGACGGGAGACGCCACAAGAAAGTCTCACGTGCAGCACTTGTGAAATCCCCATTGCTCTGCTCTCACTGGATTTGAGCCCAAAGCAGTTTTGAACATGCAGTTCAAGTGGAAAGGGGGGTAGGGAAGCGACAAAAGACACGATAAGAGCAGCTGTGGAAATGGAAATTCCATCATCTTTCATCTGCTGCTCTCCTAAGGCACAACTGGCCATTGGTGCCGTACAGCCACTGCCAGCCAGAAGCTCCTGGCCAGGCCGCTCTGCGGGCTGCCGTGCTCACGGCACCAGCGCTCCTCATCCTTCCTGGACCCAGGACTGCGGCGCCAAACTCCAGTGACTCCCCCTGGGAACGAGCTGCCTTGGCAACTCAAGTGGTGCTGCCTCCCACCAGCACAGCCGGCACAAACACTTCTTATGTCAGAGGGGAGCTTGAGAAGCCAAACGCCGCTAGTCATGAGCTGAAGTACAATGGTGACGAGGGCCACAAATACCAAGACAAGCTCAAGAGCTCACCACGAGCATGATGCTGCCAGAAACCAAATCTGAGGTCCTGGCAGGCAATGCAGGCTGAATTTAGGCACCTTGGTTCAACGAGAGCTGGAAGACAGGCAGTCCAGGCCCGTGACTGGACGGATGCCTCTCTCCTGGCTTCCCACCATGCCAGCACGCACCTGGAGCAGCAGGGTGACCCCATCGGTGCATCAATGGGACGGGCAGCCCTGCGTGAGGCAGAACCAGGCTGCACTGGCCACATGGGAGGGGACTTGTCCCCCACGCGGCACCCACGAATTGCTGCGCTCCCAGCTGGCAGTGACAGGACCATGCTGCTCCCCCGCGCAATCCAGGACGCCCACCTGGCCGGGGGCGGGCAGCCCAGCCCTGCGCACCGCTGCCAACAGCGCTCCCTCCCCATGAGCACATCCGTGCCACGGACCAACAACCGGCGAGCAAACGCCTGACAGTGCCGGGGAGGAACGGCCGCATCCTGCCCTGCTCCCCGGGCGACACTCCCATCACAGGCTACAGCCTCCCCACCTTCTCCTTCTTCTCAGGCAGCGCCCCCACCCCACACCCTGGTGGGACCAAAGCCCTCATAACCCTTGGAGATGCCAGTCCCACAGCCGGAGCTCACCCCGTCCTGTGAGGGGAGGAGGGCTCCGTGCCCCAAAAGCTCTCCGGTCGGAGCACAGGTACCAAATGCAATAAGCAAAAAACCCGGAGTTATAGCCCTGTAAAGTCAGCGCACAAGGAGCCTCAGACTCTTTAAAACCAGCCAAAACTACCAGATCTTTTTTCACATGGTGAAGGGGGAACTCACCAAGAGCTTTGCTCCTGAGCCAAGGGGACAAAGCCAGGAGCCTTAGGAGCGAGCCACAGGAAAGATTAATGGCTTGAAGTCTTGGAGGGGAAATTAAAAATGTTAGAGGGGCCGCAAGAGAAAGCCGTGATAAGAGCTGCCAATTGTCAGCGTTTACGTCACCACCACTGGAGAGGCTATTTCATTACATTTTAGTCTCCAGGGTCACAATTTCTCATGAGGTGGTTATTTTTGCTGCTTTGCTGATCTATGTCTCCTGGTATGTGCCCATAAGCACTGACAAAGGCAACCAAGGAGGAGAAGCAAGTGCAGCAAGGTAGGACTTCAGACATGCTCCTGCCGAGAGCCTTTCTCTGGAAGGAAACGGCAACAATTACCATAACAATGAAGTAAATATCACTTCCCCTATGCTAAAGCTGCTTTCATGTCCAAAAAATACTTTAGAAGAAAGAGGCATTACTACTGTAATTGAAAGAGATTACACAGAAAAACAGTAACTTTCCCCCCCTCTGCGAGTTTGACAGCTCTGCCAGTCCCAGAGCTGCGGCCGCCCCTGTGGCACCAGGGACCCCGCGGCGGGAGGCACTTAGAAAAACCACAAGTTTCCCCATTCGGTTCTTCTTTCAGGGCAGTTCACACAAGTTGACGTTCTTGTCCGTCCCACGTCCAGCGGCCCTTCCTCACCTGGCGCCCACCGGGACTTCAAAGCCCCGCCAAGGTGGCGGGAGGGGCCGGAGCCCGGGGCTGCCAGCAGCTCATCGGGTGCCTCCGGTCTGCGGAGGGGCTGCTGGAAATGGGGGCGATGCCCCCTCTCCGGCGGGGAGGCTGCTGGAAATGGGGGCGATGCCCCCTCTCCGGCGGGGAGGCTGCTGGAAATGGGGGCGATGCCCCCTCTCCGGCGGGGAGGCCGCGGCCAGCCCAGGCGGAGCCCCCGGGGACCCCACGCTGGGTCGGGCCGGGTGGCAGCGGGGCGGGCCGGGCGCAGGCGGGTGGGTGGACGGACAGGGCAGCCCAGGTGCCCGGACCGAGCCCCGGTGTCCCGCAGGCGGCCGCCGGCGCGGGGCTGGGCAAAGTCAGCTACGCCGCTGGAGCCGTTTGGATGTGGAACTTTAACTCATTTCCCAACTAGTCTTTTCTTTAAGCGGGGGGGGACGGTGAGAAGGGCCGGTGACAGAACAGGCAGAGGCACCGGCGCAGGTTAATGCGCTCCTGTAAACAAAGGCTTCGCCTTCAGCCCAACATGGCAGGGGAGCGCAGGGGAGCGCAGGG
>VZSF01010093.1:0-101861 GCA_013398295.1 Chionis minor
GGGGGGGGAAGGAGGGAATAAAGGGAAAGCCTCAGATCAGGCAATAAAAGAGTAAATGAGGCACAAAGGAGCAGTGAGAACCGCTAGCCCATTGCTGCTAATCTAGCTGAAGTTTTCCAAGCAGGATCATGAGTCACCAGCCTCATCAGGGCTGGGACAGAAACCCCAGCTTACCACATGAAAGAAAAGAGCTTTTTTTTTTTTTTTGGCAAAGCCAAAGAGCCAAAGGTTCCCATTTGTGGCACATGGGAAGCTGGAGGTCTGGAGTCAGGTGCTGCAGGTACGCGTCCCCGGTGCGGAGGCTGCAGGAAGGCTGGCAGCACTCTGCCCGCAGGTAGAAAGCCTGCCTGGCTGGAGGGATGCTCACCTGCATGGAAGGATGCTCCAGGGGAGCGGGGCTTTCCTGCCAGTTTAGGGCTCCCAAACACATCGCTGGGCAACGTGCCAGGCTGGGGTGACACTCTGCATATTGGGGTTTTGGTTTTGATAGGAAAAAAAACCCCACATCCGGGACTTTTTCTGGGGGTTTTAACGAGCTGGCTTAGTGTTGTTTCCTTCTTGCCCCAGCAACACACAGCGCAGTCTGAGCTCCCACCCCGCCAGTGGTTTGGCCTATTTCCACAGCCCTGAGTCATGCTGGAGGCTCTAACCCTGCTGCCAACGGCCTGGGGAGCTCTGTGTGCTCCCCAATGCCATCATGGCCATGCCACGAGAGCCAGCAACACCTCCCAAATTCCTCTTTGCCCACCACAGGCATCTCAAGGCGCTTCCAGAGCACAAAAGGGCCCGTGCCACTTCTGCCATGTTCTAGCACATCTGTAACAAAGTCGTAGCATCTGCTTTTGTGCCACTCCACATGGGAAACCTACAAACACGTGGGGGTATAACACTGCTGACAGCACATCCCCATCAAAGAGGTGCCTGCAGAGGTGCTGCCGCTGCCGTGCCGCTTCATAAACCCAAAGGGAGCCGAACTGCGACCAAAGAGTGTTGGCTGCCTGGGAGGGGTTTACAGCTTTGGGTTTGTTTCTCCCCTGCCCCGCAGATTTTGGGTCCCCAAGCCGGGAAACAGAGCAGCGCTACCCAACATGGTGGAAAGCAGAAATTTGGGCTTGCCCCTGCAGAAAGCGAGAGGCCTGACTCCATGTTTCACACAGCCCGGGCTGCCGGGGCCCTTGCTGTTGCGGCAGGCAGGAGATGCACGTGTGGGCGGGTATTTATACATGTGAAAGAAAGCATAGGTGTCTGCAAAAGGTTTCATTTCCCTGCAGCGGCTGCCAGCAGACACACTGAAAGTATTTTTGGGAAGCCCAACGTCCCCTTGGCATGCAAATCAACCAAGCAGCCTGGCAGTGCTCCGGGACAGCCAATCTTTTGCTTTTCAGCCACAGAACCCCCAAATCGGGCTCTGCAGCGGGGCTGGGATGTACAGGGGCTGCCAACCCGGCAAACACATCGCACGGGCCAGCAAGGTGTATTGCGCCATCAAAGCTGCAGGGCTCACTGCCCGGCACAGCCTGCTCACTTCAGGTGGTTCCCTCTTTTATTTTAAGCCCAGAAGTCATTAACATCAGGGTTCCGCTAGTTATAAACCACAAACAGGAGCCTTGCCTGCATGCTCCGAGAGATGCTGTGGAGCTGAGGCAGCTCTTTTTGGGGTGAAGCAGCAGGACACTTCGCTGTTGCTAAAGCAGCCTGACCTCTAGGAAGTAGTGACAGTGCTCAATGACATGAGCAATTTTTTATGTATCTATAAATAGTGAACACCCTTTGTGCTAGCTGAGGCTATTTCCATCACACAGATGTTTCACCTGGTCCCCCAGCCTACGTTTCAGAAAAAGCCCCATCCTGAGTATCCCTACAGACTCGGCAGAGTTCTTATTTCTGGCCCAGAGGATGGGATAAAAGAGATTTCCTCCAGATTTTACAGGCTGCTGGATGAGACAAGGAGGGTGGACAAGAACCAGAGGAAATGAGCCTTGGCCTGGGAACAAGGAGAGAGATGCTTCAGTCCTGGCTCTGGCACAAACCCATCCCACCTGCAAGCACCCGATGGCACCGTCTGTTGCCATCCCCAAAGCAGCTTTATTTAGAACAAAAACAGCTGGTTTAGGGCCTCTGGGGACAGGTCACTGTGCAACCTTGTCCCTCCCTGGGACCGCAGGGCCATGCTCTCCACTTGCCCTGCTGTCGCAGAGGGGTCATGGATCCAAGGATCCTGCCTGCAGCCGAGGGATGAGCAGACCAGAGAGGCTGGCTCAGAAGTTTAAAGGTTGCCCCAGAAGTCAGCAGAGATATGGGGTTCATTGACTCGTTAAGCAAACAAGGTGAAGCTAAGCTCATCTCGCATCACCTGTGGGCAGCCAATACCCAGCTGGAGGCGACAGCAGAGAGGCCAACAGCTCCCACCCCCTGGCTATTCCAGTTTGGACAAATGACCCCTCCAAGGGACATGGCTATAAATTGCTTAAACAAATGCAAAGTTCAGATAAGTGTAAAGAATTTGTCTCACTTGCCAAAAAAAGTTACAAAATGCCAGTGCTTTCCAAAAAACAAGTCTGTGCAGCTCACTTGTGAGAAAGGCAGGAAGATGCCAGAAGCTGGGGGCAGATGAGGAAAGACCCTGTTTCTTGCCCAGACAATACCTGGGGGGGAGGGGGGAGGACTTGTTTTGCCCCTAATAAAAGATGGGAGGTCATCCAGAGCACTGCACTTGTTGGTAGGCACAGGAAGAGCAGAGACCCCCTGGGCACAGCAGGTGAGGGAATGTTTGATCACAACCCCCCGGAGCAGACTCAGGTGCAGCTTGTTTTGTCTCCGCACTCCGTCAGGAGGTGACTCACCACGGCACAATGGGCTTTTGAAGTCCCTTTTCCTCAAATCAGTAGCACATTCCCCCATGATGATTTCAAACAGCTTCAAGGAAAGGGAGTAACCTGGCCAGCATGGCCCACTGAAACAACTCCTACGTGCCTTCGTCCTCCAGCAAGGAAGGGAGACACAAGAGCATCGCCTACTGCAACAGTGAACTTTGCCATCGTGATATTTGAATAAGAGACAAACTGCTGCTCTGTTTTTTCTCCTCGAAGACTGGGCAATAGGGGGATTCACTCTGCACAATACTAGAAGCAGACAGTAGTTGTTGCTATTCCAAAAGCAGCTTAAAACCATCACGCAAAACCAGGGTCTAGGAGCTGCACTAGTGACTGCCTAGTGAATACTAGCCGTGCCTAGTGAATGAAAACCTCAGGAGCCGAGGGGACATGACCATCAACACCAGCATAACTCCTTTTGCCCAAATGCTCAAACCACTAAGAGCAACTTTTGTGCTGAACACTGCAGGAATACCTTGTGATTTACACAAGTGTCATGTAATTCATGACATGAAAACGTGGATATGCCTTCCTCGTACAATCTATCCAGAAATAAGAGACAAGAGCAGAGATGACTTTCGCCCCAAAATCCCACCTAGGACCTCTCACCCACGCTTTGCCATTCAAGCCGCTCTGTTGGAAGCTGTTCTTTTACCAGTTTACTCGGAGGCAAGAAAGAAAGAAGCCTCCAGAGGACAGAAAGCCACCAGGAGTTTACACCACTACATGAACCAGATGGGCCAGGTCATCAGAGCAGATGAAACAGTGGCTTCCGGAGTTCAGCTGTGCAGAATTATGCATCCAGGTACGCAGCTTCTCACACACCCCTCGCTCGGGAGTGCTGCCAAACCCACTTCAAACATTCCTTCAGCCACTCTGCATTCCTACAGGTGGTATGGCACATGAAGACACCCCCCAGCCCCCCTCCATCCCAAAGGCTGTTTTCTGAAATTATTTTCAGCCCCTCTCACAGGCAGAAAGTTGTTACGCTCTACATCTGTCTGAAATGGTTTCCTGGTGAGCCACAAAGCATCCCATCACACATTCCCTCCCTCCCTCCCAATGGCTGCCCTTTTGCTCCCCACAGGCCAGGCACAGCGCTTCATGCCAGCTGTCCCACAGCAGGGGGTTTTAAAACCTTAGACCTTGCGTCTTCATTTTACCACCAAGCCCCATAATCTGCTTGTGTTCTGATCTCCATTGCAGGGATAACAACCCCCAGGCACA
Organism: Chionis minor; assembly: GCA_013398295.1. Classification (NCBI taxonomy): domain Eukaryota; kingdom Metazoa; phylum Chordata; class Aves; order Charadriiformes; family Chionidae; genus Chionis; species Chionis minor. The sequence goes on from VZSF01010093.1 coordinate 4,101, forward strand.
TTTAGGAGGTAAAACACGCTGCCTGAGGAGTTTTAACACAACACTTAGACCCCAAACCTTTCACAAAGAAGTATTTAAAGCAGGAACATAAGCATCTAAAACTTTAGGGTTTAATCCATAGGAAATAAAAATGAGAAGCAACTCTTTTGGTCCAAAACCTTCCTTTTCTCCCTCAGCCCCACTCACTGCAGCATGACTTACCTGCCATCCCGGCTCTCAGATGCTGAAATAGTTCTTCTGAGGTCCCCAGTTCAACAGCCTGCTGGGCAGACTGGAAGCACGCCTACAACACTAAAACAACCTCCAACTCACCCCTTCACCTGGGAGAGGGCCTTCAGGTCCCTATATAACCTGTCCCCACAACTGACAGCTGCTTGGTATTAAGCTCCAGCTAATGAAGCTCAGCAGTAATTCACAACTACCACCTCGGAAAGGTGCTGAGATCTCCGTGCTAGGAGAGAATGCTCTGAATCAGAAAGCAGCAGGGAAGCACCCTGGTCCCAGGAGGATGGGATGGGATTTTTCCTCGTGTAACCCCCTCTACAGCACCTGGAGCAAAGCCCTGCAGGAGGTGAGGTGAGCCTTTGTTACCTGATCAGTAAAATCACTCCATGGGTGCGTATCCAGAGCAGCCACATCCTCTTCGATGACCTTTACGGGTTTGTGCCCTCTGGCTCTGAGAAGGGGATTGAATGCCCAGCTGTGCCAGGGGTAAGCATATGGGGGTTCTCTAATGGGACAAGGCTCCCCCAGGAAGAGAAGGGAGAGGGGAAGCAGAGGGGGGCTGGCAGAGGGGGAAGGCAAGGCTTGCTATCACTTGCCGGTAGAGAGAAAGCAGGAACATTATCCTTCCATGGGACAGAGAGTGGGACACCACCTGGTATGCTCCCTGCTAGGCCTCGTGTCTGAAGGTTTTGAAGAGACCCTGCCCTGCTCAGATCGGGAACTGTGATGTACAGGGCTTGGGAATGCCATCCTTTTCCCACTGCTGCGCAGGTGGGCTAATTAAACAGGCTATGCATTTAAACAGTAATGAAGATGTGTAGTCCAGAGCAGCGTGATAGCCTCCCAGCAGGGTCCAACACGTTGGAAAATCATGATTGCTTTTCTGTTTGTGCCTGGAGGGAATGTCCTCATGGATCATCCCCTGCTGCCACCTGCCACCACTGGACTGAGGGCCAGTGCACGAGCTGCTCCTGCAGCCGGTGCTTGCTTTGGCTCCCTGCCCCTCGCGGGCAGGTGAGGTGGGGATCTGGGGACATTTACAGTGTGTGGGGACTGATTTGAACTCTTGACAAGCTCTGATTTGAGGAAAGATGTGATTGGCTTCACTGAGGATTAAGCCCTTCATGAGCATGAGCACCCAAAAGACTGAAGCACCCCACATCAGTAGCCACACCAGAATCCCTCATCCCACACCTCCCCATGGCAAGGTGAAGGCTGGTTGATTGCTTTTTGTCTGCCAGCAGGTTACACTGACCAAAGCCATAACATCACCAAGAAGGAAGTCAACAGGAACACGGAGGAAGAAGAAGTAGAAGAAATTCCCGTAAACACTGCTGGCTGCTGCTAAAATTAAACGGGGACAGTGCTGGTTCCTAATCTACTATTCCTTCCTGTGATTTTCTATCCTCTGGGTTCGTGCCTGCACTGTGAGAGCAGCTCCCTGGGATGGACGGCTTTCTGCGGCAGCTGTTGCCAGAGAACAGTGAGCTGACATTGCAGGACATGCAGATAGATATTTTTAAAGTTGTTTGGCCTCCCCCGTCCTTGCACATTGGCAAAGAAAACATGGGCGAGTGCTGCCGGGACACCTCACATCTAAGCACAGAGTGGGGTTGGGGTGCTGTCCCAACCACTTTGTCTGGGAGAATAGAGAAGAGACCTTTTTCCCTGTGTGAGAAGCAGCCAGCTTGACTCAGGAGAAGGTAGTGGTGGAGGCAGGCGAGCAGCAGCAGCGCTGGCTCACCAAAGGGGAGCTGCACGCCTGCCGGGTGAGGGTCAGGGTGGAGGGCAGCCCTGGCACTCAATCCCCAAGGCAGGCGACCCAAGCTACGTCTTGGTACACCCCATAGGTGTCTGGTGACTGGATTTCAAAAGCATTTTTCACAGGCTGATGCCTCCCTAAGGTAGTAACTCAAAATTAGAGCTACCAAGGACACAGCGCTTATCCTGTTGGTCCCTTGGCTGCAGCCCTGCTGCCTTCCCCGGCTGGGGAAGGGGCCAAACTCCTCTTCCAGGAGTTAACGAGAAGCTGATTACTAATAAATCAGCCTCCCAATTGCTCCATGCTTCCTGTTGGGCCTGGGGAAGCAACAGCAGGAGATGCACCAGCATCACTGAAGGGGTTCAATGGCCATCACTGGTTTTGGGCAGCACTGGTGAGAGGTGATGCCTCTTGCTGACAAACAGGCTGCTGAGGTTTTGGCACAACCCAGCTGCTTTCAGCACTTATTTGGCCGAGCACCTACCAAATCCATTTGCACTTATACTGGGGAGGAACACGGCCGCTGTGGAGCTCTGAGCAGCCGGAGGAAGCATTTGCAGGAAGTTAAGTTAGTTAAGGTTAAGTGAAGCCAAGGCCACAAACAAGTTTCTGCCCTAATTACAGGACTCATCCTACTCATCGCAGGTGCCCAACCTCCCCACAATGTCCAGGCTCCAGCCTGAGGGCAGCTGCCTGAAGGTTCTGCCGGCAGCCAGGCTTCCACCAACCCCCTGGGAGAGGAATGTGTGGGGGAAGCCGAGGAGCTGCGGCTGGGGAGGGGGGCTGCAGGACGGCCCCATTGCCTACAACAGCTCCTTGGAGTGGGATCACGCAAGTCTTTCTGCCTGCTCTCACATTTATTTCAGAGGCTGGCTTTCCTTCTCTGATTAAAGGGCTTTGAGTATTGTTAGAAAGTAGTGATAACTAAAATAAACATAGATGAAGCTCATGGTTTACAAAAGACTATTTATATAACAGGAAAGAAATCCTGGTACAGCGAAGGGCTATGAAGATGATTAAAGGGCTGGAGCATCTTTCTTATGAGGAAAGGCTGAGGGATTTGGGTCTTTTTAGTCTGGAGAAGAGAAGACCGAGGGGGGATCTCATAAATGTTTACAAATACTTAAAGGGAGGGTGCCAGGAGGAGGGGCCCAGTCTTTTTTCAGAGGTGCCCAGTGGTAGGACAAGAGGTAATGGGTACAAACTTGAATATAGGAAGTTCTGTCTCAACATGAGGAGGAACTTCTTTACTTTGAGGGTGTCAGGGCACTGGAACAGGCTGCCCAGAGAGGTGATGGAGTCTCCAACCCTGGAGACATTCAAAACCTCCTGGACGCCATCATGCTGTAGGTGAACCTGCTCTGGCAGGGGGGTTGTACTAGATGATCTCCAGAGGTCCCTTCCCACCCCTAACATTCTATGATTCTATGATCCCACAGCTCTCTCAGTTTCACATATAGAGGCTGTTCCTAAACTTTTACTCTGGGTTTGCCTGCGACAGATGTAACATCCCCCGCTTTTCCTCGTTTTGGGGAACATCCTGGAGATACGCAGCCTCTGTGTTTATCGAGCATCTTTCCTCCAGGGCAAGGCAAGCTACCCCTCACCCCCAGCCATCTCCTGGGAGGGTCCTGAAGTGATGTGCAGCTTCAGGAGAGTGCAGAGCACCAGCAGCTCTGGAGGGGCAGACACACACACATACGCACCCCCCATCCTCCACACTTGGGGGGAGGGGGCAAAAAAAGCAGCTTTTTCTCCACTATATTATTTCCTTGCAAGTTTCTTTCCGTTATATGTGTGGGACGAGTCTGTTCAGACCATTTCTACTATTAAAACGCCCTTTCTCATATAAAGCATTGGTGCCCTAGAGGCTGGCCCAGCCCCGCCTCTGCTCCGCTCCTGGACAGCCTTGTCATTTTGGGGCACAGAGCCCTGCTTTCAAGAAACCCTCTTTGCTCAAACAGATTTCCTGGCAGGAAGAAAGCTGGGAAAAAACATATGTTCCCACACAGATCCTGGTACATAGCCCCAGGGCGCTGCTGCTTTCTCTCCAGCCCTAACCCCATGCAGCCGTTTGGGTGCAAAGCCAGGAGGGAGCCTAATTGCAGACAGCATCACCAAGAAACCTGAGGGTGCAAAACCCTCATGCCAGTTTTAGCATCTTCCATCCAGGAATCTTGCAAATGTATGACTCAGCAGGTATTTTTACCTTCCCCACGTGGCATTCCAGGCAGCATAGCTGGTACCTCCACAGCCTGAGCAGGTCACCGGGGACTGCCGTGAGCTGGGAGCAGCAGACGGGCCTGCCGCCAGAATTGCCAGCTTCCAGCTCCCGATGCCCAGGGAGGCCATGGCTGACCCAACTGTGGCATTTCTCCACCGGGTACAGTCTTCGGGGTCAGAGCCGCAGCTGGGTGCTGGAAATCCTCCCCCCAGTGCTTCTGTAAACAATAGCAGAGAAGGTTAGGAGGGACAGAAAATGTGAAGTGAGGACAAAAACAATGCAATATTATTGGGGTTTTTTTTTAGATTAACGATATGTAAAGGCTGTCCACAGCTCTTCTGCTTGCAAAGGCCTTTCCCATGCATGCCCAGTCCCCTAAACCCAGAGTCAGGCTGCTGAGGACCCAGCCAGATGCAGAGCTGGCCAAAACCAGCAAGCAAGAGACAGGGGGATGGACTTCCAGCAGCATCCCAAACCCAGTCTCCCCGTCCCCATGCCCCTGTCCTCCCTTGGGTGACAGAGAAAGACACACTGTGGTGGGGGGGTCACTGGGGAACCAATCCCTCCCAGACAGCAGCTGGGACGCTGACGTGCATTTCCGTCATCTGAATCAATTTTCATGCAGAAAAATCTCCACGGGCATCCCAGGCACACCAGCATCAATATGAAGGGGCGAGAAGGGTTTTGCCTGTCTGGAAGAGGCAGGTGGGTACATCTGGAAGCTGTTACATCTTCCAGTGATAAACCATGACCCGATTTGGCCAAGCCTTTGATGCAAATCACACTGGGCATTTTCATCCATCAGCTTTACCGAACCTGGAAAACCTGGTCTGAAGTAACTTTCACTGGTGACACAGAAAAGGAGGGAATTGAAACATAAGTATCCCACAGTCTGAGTTGGGCCTGGAAATCTTTGCTGTGGACTTGGGAGCTACTGCTCTCCCCAGCAGACCCATTACAGCAGGTGGGACACGTGGCAGCCGTACGCTGCCTTAGTACAGAAGGAAAAATTACCTTCAGCTGATTCCCCATGCAGGCAGGAGAGACATCGCTGAGACTGGGATTGGGCCAAGGCAATGGGTCACTCCTTTACTCCTGAGACAATTAAATAAATTGCAGTCAGATAGGAGCAAAGAACAAGCAGAGCCTTTAGCTTTTCACTCAACAGGAGATTTTGCTTGTGACAGAGAATTAATTTCCATGCAATGGTTCACCTCAGTGTCAAAGGAGACATCCAAAGGTCTGAAACAACCCAAAAGTCACTGGCACTTCTGCCACTTTGGTGCCAGTGACATTTCCCCCAATTTCTCACACTATCCCATCCCAGGCAGTGCTTGGAGCTTGAGTTGTTCCTGGATGCAACCCAGGCAGAGAAGGGCAGGTAGTGCATTATGCACATTTTATTCATCAACTGCTTGCCACCTGTAAGTAGCCAGGCCTGAAGATCCACCTGTACACCTTCACCTCAGTGGATGCTGCATAGCTCCTCAACTTTCTTGAGAGGCATCAAAGTAAATCTAAGGTATGCGAAGTCCCTTGGGATTTCAATGGGCCCAGACTCTTCTTTGACAAAGCGATGGTCATCTGAGGAAAAGGATACAATGTCCCAACTCTCCTTTGGACAAAGCCAAATGCTGGCAAGGCCATGGTAGGAAGAAAGGTGCTTAGCTTGTGGGCAACAACGTATTTTGCTGGAGAGCAAAGACCTTTTCAGTCTTCAGGATATATTCATAAGGATATCTCTATTGTTAAGACATCAATGAGAGCCCCTTGAAGCACTCAGCTTGAACCAGTAGGGAGTTAATATCCCTGACAGAATTCCCTCCCCTGGGAAAGCAGCCTTCAATGAAAAACTAGCATTCCGTCCCTTCATGGTGTGCAGCAAATCAGCTCAGCCTGCTGAAAATGAAGTCATGAGGTCGTGTGCCTGTCCTCCAGCACTCATCCACAGGCAGGATGCTGCCGGCTGCAAATTTGGGCACCGCTGCCCTGTGCAGACACAACCAGTGCAGTGGTGCCCGGGGACAAGGCGCTCTGCAGGAGCCCAGAGATGAGGTGGATGCTCCTGCCTCCAGCGGAGGCTGCTGCTCCAGGATGCTGGGATGGCAGGTGCCAGCCCCCAGATCCCGAATTAGGTCAGTGGAGTTGTAACATCTGGCAACAGATCTGCTTTTCCGCAGGGATTAGGCACAAGCGCCACTCAGGCGCTGTGACGTAAATACCCCGAGACGCAGCTGCTGGATGCTGGCGGGTCCAAACAGCTGTGCTGTCCCTCCACCCGAGGGGCTCAGGGGATGTGGCGGGGACCTGGAGAGGAGGGAGCCTGTGGCCACCCATCCTATGCTCCTCTCCCGGCCATGGCCGCAGCCTACCCAGGCACTGTCCTCCCCAGGTGTGGCTGCTGAGTCGGTCACCTGTGGGGCACTGTGGTGGCGTGGGAGGAATCCCAGCAGCGAGGGTGAGCAAACTTCCCCCAGGAAACCGGGAGAAACTGCCAGTAATGAGGCAATTAGTTATCAGAAAAGGCTGAGAGCTACCCTAGGAGGTCAGGAAACCCGGCTCAGTTACAGGATGTGGCCATGGCTAGTGGGGACACCAGCTGCCGAGGCACTTTCCCATTCACTGTGCAAAGCCAGGGCCAGCTTTTTATATCCCATCTATAAGCACGCAGTATCTCTGCGTAAGCTCGCATAAATAAAAACATACAGAACAACTTGCTGCTTTGGAGACATCGGACTCGATCAGCACTTTAGGCAGTGTTAAAAATCCTTGTTTCTGAGTTGCGGGATATCTTTATAAGGCAATTAAATTTTCTATGTGCTTTTTTATTTTGTTTAAGTGCACACAGGGGCAGCAGTAACACCGTCAGGCAGTGCCTCCTTGGTATTTTGCAACACTCTCACCAGTCCCGGCTGCTCCATGTGGCTGTGGATTTCAGATCAGTTGAGTTCAGGGTTTTGTCTTTTCCACTGCCGTTGGAGCAGCTGGGGGGCACAGTATAATTCAGGCGGGAAGGGGCTGTTGGAGGGGCTCTGGTCCAACCTCCCGCTCAAAGCTCAGAGCAGGATGCTCAGGGCTGCATCCAGCCGGGCTGCAAAGCCTCCAGGGCCAGACCTCACAGAGCCTCCTGGCCACCTGCACAGCGACCCTGGCGACCTCTCCTGAACTCGCTGCAGGTCATTGACATCCATCAGGTACTGGGAGGGATGCAGTATCCGCATGTGCTCTAACAAGTGACAAGTAGAGGGAGATAACCCCTCCCTGTAACCTACTGGCTGTGCTCCTGCCTGTAGGGGTGGGATGCTGCTGGTCTCCATCACTGCCAGGGCATGCTAGGGGCTTGCACTCAGCTCCTGTCCCACGACCACCAGGCCTTTCTCACAGAGCTGCTCCTCAGCCAGTCCCTACCCAGCATTGCTGTCAGGGGTTGGTTAATCCTTCTCACCTGCAGCTCTTGGCACTTGTCCTCCCTGAACTGCAGAAGGAACCTTTCAGCATTTTTTTGAAGCCAGGTGCGCCATTTGCCTTTCCCCAGTCACAGGGACCTCCCCTGATCTCCAGGACCTTCTGAAGGTGACAGACAGGGGTTTTGCAAAGACAGCGTCCAGCCTTCTCCATGCCCTCAGGCACACGTGCAGCCCAGCTGCTCAGGCGGACGTGTTCTCTGCCGTAAGCCCAGACTTGATCCAGCTCTTCCAGACTCCCACCAAATAGGACCTCCACATCCAGCCAGGACTATGAATTACAAATTGTGGTGCAGGAAGGGCAAGTGGAAAAGGAACTGAAATCATCAAGTAAGAAGGAGCAGGTGTTAAGCTCATGCCTTTTCTGGTCATGGAAAATTGAATTTCTAAGTAAACGGGACTTTTTGTTCCCGTGTTTTCTCCATGCAACTGCATTTCCATAGCTTCATGTGGATGGGGATTGTCCGTGTAGATGGAAAGACTGGAAGACACGTAAACCTGGTATCTAGGAAAAACAATATTAATGGTAAGAGCTGATTTTAAAAGGATGGGTTGAAGCTTATGGAAAACTGATCAAAGAGTAATATGAATCGCATGCTAGATCAATGACCATGACAAGAGCAGGAGATGAAATAGAACGTGGAAGCATACCTATTGCCAATGCCCGTAATGAAGCCCACTACTTATAATCACTTCATGACTTAATAAACTGGCCTCTTCACTCATATCAAATGAAATCTCCCAGGTTTTCAGGCATCTACTGTTGACCATCTGTCTTTACTGACAGAACTATTTTAATATCTTTTAAATCAGTCACGTGTGTCTCTTCCACAATTTCCAGGAATTTCTGGGCTAGCATTTACTTTCTGCACAGCTACAGAGACAATCTTTTGTTGTACCAAAATCTTGTGATCTGACTTAATTTTCTGGCTGCTTCTTTTTCCGTAATAAGCTCCCTTATTTTGTTACTTCCTCTGGGTTTAAAAGAATGTGACCTTACGTGTGGCCCTCAGCATTATCCACCGATGACTCCAATAAGACAACTTCACAGAATATATATTTTTACAGAATATTTTTCTCTGTTTTTTTAGAGCTCAACCTCACTAGGTAGATTTTGTGTCATTCTATGCAGCAGTTCATTTCTTCACCATAAGTTGCTACTGATGGATTTGAAATCTGGAAGTGCTAGACAGAATGGCACGACAGTCAGAAGGGGATTTCATTGGTGGTTTTGGGGTTTTTTTTTTGCTTGTTTGCTTAAAATCACTGCCTTTTTGGACATCACCAGCTACCTCATGCTTCACACTCATGACTATTTTGCTTTTGCTTGCCAGAGGCATGGAAGAGCTGGACAGTGGAGACTGAGTATTCCTCAGAAGAGCAGTAGATGTAAGGCAAAGGCAGCACATAGCAGAATTTAACAGGCATTCTCTCTGTTTAATTAGAAATTATACAATTAAACCACTTTGTCTGGACCCTGGGCCCTTCCCCTGTATCCTCCCATGCCAGGAGTACCATAATTTTAGGCTTCTTCAAGCAGCTCCCATTTAAAAATTAGCTTTAGCCTTCTCCCTTTTGGGATTAGTCCCAAATGTCCTCCCCATCCCACTAGTCTGAGGCTGAGCAATGCCATGGGTGAAGCACACAGCAGCAAACAGTGAAGTGGCCCAACAGGTTTACAGCAGCTTTTCCAGACGCTGAGCTTGAAAGATGCCCGAGTTATCAGCTGTGGACTATCTACGAGTTTGCTGTCCCAAGGATGGCAGTAAAGGTGGAGAACCACACCTGGTGGAGCCAGCGCATCTCGGGTCCAACTGCTGCGACATCAACGGGGCAGGAGGGTGTTTGCTTGAATTCATTTCTAAAGTGTTTCCTTTGCAACCCACTAAGGCTCAAAGAAGACTTCAGGAGGATGCTGAGATTTTGCGGTGGGAGCCAGAAAAAAGACCAGCAGCAGCAGCACCCTTTAAACCAGAAACTCAATGCACCACTAAAGTCAACGTGAGCAAGACACAGGGAGTCCTGCTTTTAAAATTCACTCAAGCCAAAGAGCCACCTTGCGATCCGATGCATCCCAACGCGTGGGACTACAGCTCTGCTATGCCCCATCTCAGCATTGGGGCACCTCTCCCCGCGGGCCGGAGCTGGTCTCAGACGGGGCAGCTGAGCAGTCCCTGCACCCAGCAGCTAGCAAAAGCGCACGGAGAGGTGAAGCCCATGAGGAACAGTCATGAACAGGAGCGCACGAGGGCTGGACGCTGCTCCCACAGCACGGCAGTGACCCACTGGCTGTGCCTCCTTATCTCCTTGCTCACTGGAGCAACGAAAACCACAGTACAAGGAGCTTTTGCAGGCGTGGTGGGAAGAGGAGATGAGGTACACGGCAGGAGGGGACCATGGGGAGATGAAGGAGAAAGGCAGGACAGCAGGGGTGGGGGGAAGGGGGAGTGAGGCCATGGGGGATCTGGGGTGGGGGCAGCCCCATGGGGTCTTTTCCCACAGCAGGAACAGGAGAAGCCAGGGCTGAGGGAGCAGGACATGGCTGTGGGGAAGGCAGGTGGGAGACTGGGGAAGCAAGGGCATGAGGAGGAGAAAGGTCCTAGAAGTGAGCTGTCCCTGAGCTGCTCTGCAGGGAAACGCTGGGAATGGGAAAGTGGAGACGTTTTTCCGAATTGCCCCTTTGAGGAGCCATTAAAACACACACACCTGTGCGCATCCTTGTATCCAGAGAAGCTTTTTTTTCTCTGCACCTTTCCCAAACCTACTAAAGCCACCCTGAAGGGAAAGTGTTTGTCAGCACACCTGGAGGCATTCCTGCATGCGCTCACACACCACTGACTCACTTCAGGTTGTGCTCATTGAAAGACATCAAGGAAAAAAACCCACCTTCTCTAAACAGGAGCCACAGTTCTAAATTCAAGGTACTTCTGTGCCTCTGAAGATTTTATTTGGGGTGCTCCTGAGAGAGGCAGAGGCTGCGAACAGAGCCTGAGGCTTCTCCTCCTCCCAGAGAAGGAAAAATAAACCCTTCATGAACCTGCAAGTTGGATTTCATACGGCAGCGGATGTTGCCACCTGCTGCTTAAATACAGACAGACAATAGTTCCCTGGGGTTTGGATTATTGCTGGGGTTTGAACAGTTTTGTAGCCCAATGAGTCTGGTTGGGGAGTGGGAGAGGGTAAAGGGGGGCAGTACTGCATGTTCCAGGGATTAACAGCTGAGTTTCTGCGCTTGTAACTCAGCTGTCAGCGACTCCTCTTCTACTACTTCCCTGGTGCCTCTTAGCACAAGGCACATGACTTTGGAGACAATGAGGATCCAGGGTGGCCGAATCTTGGGCACCCAAAAAGCAAATTCAAGAGAGAAGGGGCTTTTTTTTTGAGTTCTTTCTAAAGAACTGTAAAAAGCGCATAACCTAAGCACACTAGGAACAGGTGCTGCCCTTATTTGCAATTCAAAGAATTAGGTCATAGCATTGAGGATTAGAGCACACACACTTTGTATGTGATTAAACAAAAAGGCCCACATTTCTGCGAGAGAGTGGCTTGGCAGTCGGGGAGAAACGAAGCAAAACTGGCCGGGTTGCTCCACAGGCAGAGCTGATGAAGCAGCAGCATCAAATTGCCATTTCCCCCCCAGTGAAATGCCTCTGGGGATGATCTATTAATTATTACCATCTGGAACAGAGTCTCAGCTGCAGATGCAGCCGTGACGCTGGACAGGGGACAGCAGGACAGAGCTGGGGACAGGGCTGAGCAGCCAGACCAGCGCTGTGGCTGGAAAAGGGACAGCAGGTGGTGACTACACTACACCCATCTGGAGTTTGGTGGGCAGTCGTGGAGGTAACTGAGAGGGAAAGCCTTGGGAATCACGCTGATTCAATCTGAACCTACCTGCTGGTTACTTTCTACAAGGTCTCTGGACAGGATGAAATTACACAGCTACCTTTTCTTTTAATCAGCTCCATGCAAGGTCTAAAACCACCAAGGCAGCAGCAGCAGCAGAGGGAAGGCGAGGAGCTCACGCCGTACCAGGTGTCAGGACACTCAGCCACCAAAGCTGGCCAAAACAGTTTCGTTCATTTGGCTAAGGCTCATGTCCCTGCCTCCATTCCTTGGAAGAAAAGTATTTTTTAGTTTTGCAGGGAGACCAGAATTTGTTTTCCAGGTGGACAACTGAGGAGAACTACAATTTAGGTGACTTTCCCAAGTTCTCAGAGGCTTTTACTAGCCAGCTGAAAGCCTGAAGGCTGTCACCATGATTCTCAGACTTGCCATGTCCAAAGTATAGCTGCCTTCTTAGTGAGGAACCAGTGGCACGCTGGTGTTTGCACGCTGCTACAGTTAATCTCTGCTAAAGCCCACAGACCAGGGAAACTCTTGCTGGGATGAAGAGGGTGATGTCATATTGTTTCTGAATTTTAACAACTTCTCCTCAGGCATACATGAAGTTCAAATCAGCAAAGATTTCAAAACTTCACCATCCCATTTGCCTTCCGAGAGCCATATGGAAGAGTCAAATCTGAGAAGTGATTCAGCAGCTCCCAAGGGAGAGGAGCAAACTATTCTCAAGGTACCTAAACGAGAAGCTCTTGAGAGCAGAAAAGGCATTCCTCTCGCCTCCTAGTAATCTTAATAAACTACAAAAATCTGCCTTGCTCATTGCGACATGACTGCTTTTTCCATTTCCTTTCATTGGCTTCCATGAAGATTACTGCTCACAGACTAAGGGGGTGGGGATCAGAGAAGCCAGAGGAATAATACTCTCTTAATAAAGCAAGACAGCAAGTTTTATCTTGACGTATGTGGTCTAGCTGTCCCAGGGCAAGCTGAAATATGATCACCTTCATTAAAAGAATTGCTCTGGCTGCACAAAGCAAACATCTCGGCTGCCTCAGAGACCTCTGCAGGTGACAGCACAGAGGCGATGGATTACAGAAAGAGAACCAGAGCTGCCTTTCCAATTGGGAGAGGAATAGATAAAGATTTCTACTTTTTTTCCTGTGTTGGCCATCAGCTTCTCACGATACTGCTCGAAAATCTGTTCTCTCAGAGCTCATGACAAGAAAACAGGCTGCAGCACACAGGGATTATTCGCACCTGCAGCAGCACTGCCCGGCATCCCAGTCCGCTTGCAGGTCCCAGGGTGTAGGTGCTGGGCCCCCATCCATTGTCACAGATGCCCTCCTGCATCCCCTCGTGCTCACGTGGGGATGCCCCCCAGGCAGCTGTGGATACCTGATGAACAGCTCAAACTCACACCTCTCACAGCTGTATATCCTGGTGACCGTAGGAAGGGAAAGACTTTCTGTTCACTGTGCATCCTCCTCGCCATCCGTAGCCGAAGGCGGCCAACACCCTGTATCCACAAACCAAGACGATGGGAACAGGGCTGTGTTCCAGCATCAGCAGGTGTTCAGATGTGGGTGCGGGGGAGGAATCCCATTCGCACCCTCTGGAGAAGACCTCTGCCATTTTTACCAGGCTGTAGCACACGTTATTCTAAAGATGAACATTTGTGATGAGTTAGAAGCAAAGGAAGCTGCCAAGAGCAACAGCCAAGTCGTTCCTGGGAGAAGTAACCATGTGGCAACAGGAAGGCAGGGGTGGGCAAAACCACACCACAGTGCAAAGCTTCCCAAATTCCTGAGGGGTTGGTACAAGCTGCTCATTTCAGGAAGAGCGACACAGCAGATCCTGGTGTGAGGGGCAGGCCAGCGTGATGATGGGTGGCCACCAAACCCACCAGCCACCTGGCAGATCAAGGTATTCAGCAGAACACTGGATGAACCAGGCATGGGCTGTGGAAAAGGCAATAGTTGCCTTTGTTGAGCCTCAAACAGCGTAAGGTCAGGAAACAGAGGTGTTGGTAGTGGAGAAATGTAAACTGCATTAAGAGAGGCTTGTAAACATTAAGGTTAAGCTGGCAGGAAGCCCAAGAACTGTACACAAAACCAACCTCAGCAGCTGGCCCCCAGGGAAAAGCATGTCCTTGCCCTGGGCACCTAACGTAGCCTGTCCACAGACAAATGAAGCTTGACAATGCTGCACAAATACGAAGACGAACCCTTCAAATAATGGTTTGCTCCACGAGTTCAACTACACTTTCTGCTCATTTCCAAAGCGTGAACAGGTCACCCCGCCCAATTCTTGATTTCCACATCAATTTATTTGTACTGAAAACTTTAAAAGCATTAATACTTTAAGCCGTTTAGATTTAAATCAGATCGAGCGTTTCCTTGAATCAATGAAGACAAAACCAATCCTCAAACTATTCAGGATCTCTTTTTTTTCATGTTTACTCTGGAAATTATGAAGGGGAAAATGTAGATTGCCTCACTGCCTGGGGTGCTGAATTAAGGAGTGGTTTTGGTATTGCTTGAGCAGCCTGACCACAAGGAGGAATCAGATGATAGAAGGTCACCTGAACTCAAAGAGGTCCAACATGTGGCCTTTCAAGGAGTCAGAAAGGGCCTCAGCTGGTCACTGACTACTGAATGGGAAAACTACAGTGAAAACTGAAAGAACCACAACGCCACTCCATCAAAACCTGACACTTCGTACTTCGTGCTGGAAGCAGGGATATTGGCATGCAGGTACTTAGGATGCTGAACCTGAATTATGGTCAGCCAGATAAGCAACCCAATATGGGAATGTATTTCACATCAGAACAAAGTCCCAAGTTTACAGTCTTTATTCACTTTTGCATAGATAAAAATATAGATGCATTTTCGTATCTATCTCTGTATTAAGAGTAAATATGCCCACAGCCCCACAAAAATGTATGGGCTAGTGGAGTTGGTTGCACATTCAACAGGGCTGTTTGCAGTGCCATGTTTGACAGGACCAGGATTATTTTCTCTTCCCCACTACCTCTTTAACAGAACAGACGCTAAGCTGAATTGAGATCCTCATTCTAAAACAAAGCTGCAAAAGTTCCAGCCTCATGACTGCCTGAAGACGAGACCACATCATTCTAACAACTATTACAGAGATACAAGGATGTACAAGCCTGTTTTTTAGCACCACTTTGTGCCTCAGCAGAGCTGTTAGTATTTCCCAGCATTCCACAAGGGTAACAGGAGACAAGGCTAGTACTGTCCGGTAACACCTGGATGCAACAGGTTTCTGACCAACAGGCGTACACACCACAAAGCCTCTGCTGCACGTTCTTCGAGTTGTGGCACAAATAAATGGAAACATAAGTACCTATTTATTAGCATGAAAAGTGAAGTTTAACTCCACAGAAGTAACACATTTAAATTATTATTCAGTGGAAGAAAAAAAAAAATCCTGGGCTGTATCATACCATCTCTCTTTAAGCTTATAGACTTTGTATTGGCTACACAGCTACTATACTGTAAGCTGCACAGGTTCATGCCTGCTATTTTTTTTATTTCTTAATTATTATTTTTTTTTAATACCATTCCCCCCTCCCCCTCCCCAACTAGAGAGTACAGAAAGTCTGAAAAAGAATTCTGATTTTTGGCAAACTCGTACTCTTCTGGTATAGCCCAAACTTACCATAAAAACCCAAAGCATGTAAGAAACAGGAGGTGACAAAAGTCTTCCCAAAAGGACAATGCTCCATTTCAGAAAAGAACTCAGAACACTTGATTTCTATATGCTCCACATTTTCATTCTACTACAAATGCTATGTTATAGAATATTTATGTGCCCTCATGCAAAAGATCTAGCAAAAGCTTAAACTAGTTTCTGATTATCCCAAGTGTGTGTGTGGGAAGATAGAGAATACGAGTGTGGAGAAAGACAACAGCATGATTGAAACAAGTTTCCTGATAAATGAAATCCCTATTCCATAGCAAATGGGAACGCTAAAGCACTAGCATATCCAACAGTGTATACTGAGGTTTGATGAGTCCTAAAAGCCGCTCGGAATCTGCAGCTTCTGTCCTAGATGGTAACTCTTGCCTGTTCTTTACGTTATTCAATTTACTGAATTAAACTGAAACCTGAGGGGGAAGTGGGGTGAGGGGCAAATGCAGGCAGTGTACATCCTCCGTGATGTATGCAGAGATGAGACTTTGCAATTCTGTTTCCTTGAAAGGGAAAGCTATGTCCACTTACTGAAAATCAGCGCCTTCTCTGAAAAGAGATAGGCAGTATATCTGAAAAGGAGTTATAAAGAAGGCCTTTATTGAGACTACTGAAAATGTCTTCATTCCTTTGGGAAGCTAGCCGAATAAATGGTGTTTCTGATAAGCATAACTCACATAAAAGAAAAATGAACAAGAAACAGAGTGATAGCAGGGGTAATACAAGGGACATCTACAAAGAAATGATACATTCTTCATTGTTTTGCAGGCAGAGACAGTCATAAAAAGTCCCCTTCCATTTTTTAACGACTTGTATAGGCTGTGTTGTGAATACCAAGTTCCTGGCTGTTACATTTATTAGGACTGAGGCACTTAACTAAAACTAGAGACAAAATAAAAAACCCCACGGTTGCCAACAAACCTAAGAGAAGTACCCAAAGAAGCTGCAAATGTGCTGTTACACAGCAACCTCAATAGATGCACACAAAAGCGTGCAGAAGGTGTAAGAGACAGTGCCAAAGGCCCGACTACAGAAACCAGAGCGCAGCAGTGCGGACACTTGGTGCCCTCTCCTGGGCAAGACAAACCCTTGTTTTGCAAATCTACTGAAACTGGATTTTTCTAAGAATTCCACAATGCAAAGGCGTTTTCTATACCTTGAACTAATTCCTCAGACGAATCAAAGATGCAGGTCAATCAAGTACAAATGGAAGAGACATTTCCCAAAGATGTACTTGGCTGTTTGACTCCTTTAAAACTTCTGACACGGCAGCGTGTTACATCACAACATTGTTTATTATGTGACTTTTTACAATACAAACAAAAATACAGAAATGCAGTATATGAATACAGCTAAATGCGAAATGGTGATGTTTTTCTTGAGGCCATATTCCCATTTCTAGTAAAACAAAGAAAGACTGCACACAGGTAGAAACAGGTTGGTAGTTAACTCCACAATTTTGCCTAGAAATGACCTATAAATGCATTTTCCTGCTACTTACCATAAAATGTAAAAAGGGAGTTAAAGGAAAGTTTTACTCACTGGTTCCTACCATATGAAAGAAGCTATATTCTATTTAGGAGGGCCAATATATGGAAAAATATCTAAATTAAATGTTATTACAAAAAATGAAGCAGTAATGAGATCCTTCTGGCTAAAGAACTTACTAAATGAGAATAGCATATATTTAAAGAATCCAAAACATAAAAGGGTTGTTATAAAAAGCTTAGGTGCACTGTAAGCCTACAACTTTTGTTTTTCCATGTGTACTTTTAAACAATGGAAGTGTCAAAAATAGGGTCAACTGTGTTAAACTAAATTACATTATTATATATGCTGCACTGAATGGAATTCTTGTATTATAGTAATAGAGAAGCACTGTTTGCATCATATTATGGCAATTTATCCTCACTAAAAACCGTCTAGAGTCCTTGCATTTTTTTTATATCCTGTAAACCGTCAAACCACCAGACATGATTGTACAACAGTAAAATGTTTTCTTTAGCATTAAAATGACATCTGTTTAAAAAAAAACAAAAGGAAAAAAATAAGGTACTTAGAGCTGTTATTTTTCCAAGTACACAACACCCTAGACAATTCAAGGCATCTCATTCTCCATCAAAATTAACAAAAATTTGTCATGCTGTTAAATCCATTACTATGGATACAACTGGTGCAAAATTGGTCAAACGGATCCAACAAACACTGATGTCCAGGCTGGCATATTGGCAACTAATACATAACTGGTGGTCAAAACGATGCATTTAAAATATCTTCCCTTTCTTCTTATTCTTTTCCAAGGTTCTAAAATGACATTAAAAAAATAGTTTGTTAAATAATGCATACATGCTTTGACTATTTAAAAAAAATCACTAATGTATATCTTTAAAATACGCATTTTGTAACACTTTACTGGTTGCAATACAACGTACGAAACTTAATGTGTACACAGTACTTGTAATACATGAAGTCAAGCAATGCATTTATCACTAGATTTCCCCTTCCATGGCCTAGGAGAAGTAAACACTTTCATTCTCAAAGCTTTCCCTCAGAAGTCTGATGCAACCTAGCTTTCAAATAATTTGTTTTAGATAGATCTAGTCATGTGTGGATACAGTGTTTTTGCAGATTAAAATTTGCTTCGGAAGCTGATAATCTTCCCAATATTTCTGACATATGCTCCTTTGTAACTAAAAGAAGTTCTAGATTTTTCTTGGCTTTTAAGTGACACTTCCATAGTGGTCAACCACCACTGACCATTATTACCGCAGAATCATCTACCTTTTATCAGAAAACTACAGAACATTTACTATGAACTGTGGGACAAGACTCCAATTTACCTGGAAGAATTCTGTTGTTCCAAAATACGTTGTTGGGCTTCCCAGTTTGCTTTCTCATCCTCAAACTGGCGACGCTTTTCCTCTAATTCTTTGTGCTGTGCCTCCAAGTTCTTTTTCATTTGCTCGTGGCGTCGCTGCAGCTATAGAAAAAGTTATGAACAGAGTCAGTAAGCACAGAAAACACTGCAACTTTTGGAGCTGTAGTAACAAACATCAGCAACTATACTAATCCAAGAAAATATAGTATGAAATTTTCTCTTCAGAGAAAGTAACTCTTAGACCAAAAACTCTGGTGTTACAAGTACTGCCAATAACAGAAACAAAAAGGGTATTAATCCTATAGGCTCATGTTAGAGTTAATAGTAAACACCCCAAATGCTGCCTGACTTACAAATAGGAGTTGTAAGCAGCTACAGGTGGCAAATTGTGGAAATTCAAGAGTACTCTGATATTTGATGCAAATGTTAAGCAAATTGCAGAGCATCTAAGTACCAGTAATAAAAAAAGTAGCAGCATCTTTGACTTTGTATGGGGAAAACACCCAAACATTTATTTCATCATGTAGTATTAAATATACTAAGGATCTATTTGGAAAAACATTAAGTCGACTGATTTATTCACTAATTAAACGAACTATTATTAGTATTACTGAAGTGAATTGTTTACAATGCTAGAACAATGTAAGAAGTCTCTCCTGCAAGTTGATGGGACAGACTAACAATCAGACATGTTGTACATGAGAATGGAGACACTTTCAGGAAAAGTGATTCCTTTTGTTTGCTGTAACATGTTTTTGAATTGAGTGAAATAAAAGTTCCTCTTTCCTTACACTCTTGCAAGTCCCTCTCTTACACAAGCCCTTCAAAACATATTTCCTTTTACAGGTTTTTTTAAATGCTAAACACTGTCTATTGCCTACCTTTCTACCTTTGGAGAAATAAACCAGAAGTTTATGAAGTCATGGATGGTAAAGAAAAAAAGGAATGAATTGCGTGAGCATTTAAAAACTGGTATCACAGGATACACTTGTCCAAAGAGTCATGAGGTAGTACATAAAAAACAAAAACAAAGAGTGTAGAGGCCAGAAGTATAAATGGCTTCAAAAAGATTCAGGACAGAAACTGAGGAGGGATAAATCCCATGACTAATTAAACACTGTGATCCAGATAAAACATCTAGCTTTACAATTCTCAAATTGCATGTATCCTAGCATTTATATCCTTATCTATTTGCTTCCCCAAACCAAAAAAAAACCCCCCAAACCAAAAAAAACCCCCAAACCAAAAAAAAACCCTCAACTACCCTTCCAAGTTTCTTCACTTTCCCTCAAATTTGGGGACAAACTTTCTTTAGGAACTTTGAGAATTTTGAACTTCTCTGTTAGGCTTCTTCTGAGAAGCTGCCTTCTCAAAACTTAAGATTAATTTGCTACTTAAACATAATTTTATAACAGTCTCTTAAAAAGATCACTTCAAGAGCAGCTTGAAGCCCATTAAAAACAGTTTAACTGTGAGTGTTTCACCCTGGAGATGAGAGAAATCAGTTAAATATCCTTACAGTTTATGTATGTTCAAATGACACCAAAACACTGACAACAACATATCCCTGCCTCTCTCTTAGTCTAGTAATTCTCATTTAGATGATTTCTTATAGACATCATATCAAGTTCCTGAAATGCTTCTTTAATATGCAAAGCAATTATGATTACTACATTAGCTTATGTAAACCATGAAAGTCTCAAGAACTTTTTAAAGCACATGGAAGAAAACAGGCATACAATATTCGGAAGAAGAGGAAGAAAAAGAGGGTAAGAAAGTTAAGGAGTATTTTAACATACTGTGACTGTCAAAATAAAGAGAAAATGCATGTGAACATTAAAATTACATTTTAAGTTTGGGGTTATACCATTTCAGCAGAGACAAGAAGCTGAGAAAGAATAACTGAGTGGTCTTTAAACACAAAATCTAACTATGGAATCAATTCCTAGATAGAAGTTATGTTGCAAAAAGAGCCATCTCGACACTTGTTCAGCCTCAAGCATATTGGAGTTTAAGACATTTTTATTACCTCAGCTTCAGAGTCCTTCAGTTTCTGAACTTTTTCTTTGACTTTCATCTCAAACACCTGCTCCATTTCCATTTCCATTTTTTTCATTTTGGCTACATGCTCCCTCCTTTCCTCCTCCATCTGTGCCAATGGACTCCTGCCATAAATCCAGAAGAAGTAGTTAGCTAAAAAGAACTTTTTTCCCTATCTGTTACATTAGGGCATCTGTAAAAAACAAGACAAAAATGCTGAAGTATTAAGATAAATAACATCACTGTATGCCCTGCTAGCTTAAATTCAATTTGTATTATTATATTAACTGTTTAGTCAAGCTTTCCTCAAAAAGACATTTCTTACAATATCTTTTTCCTCCCCCACAACTGATTTACATTACATTTAGGTTAACAGAAACTCTTTGCTTTCTATCTTTAGTAGAACCTGGTCATGGGAAGAGAGGAAATCAAAGTTACAAAAAAAAAAAAAAAAAAAAAAAAGACCAGNAAAAAAAAAAGGAGTATCTTCTGAGTGATCTTCAGGCATCTTTTTCTTTCCCGTTCAAATATATAAAAAATAATGGACATAATAAAAATTTTAAGAGCATTGCAGACAAGAGTCCCATTTCCTCTCTAGATCTTCACTGCTCAAAGTGAGCCCAAGTTAACATTACAACTGTGTTGAACACCGTGGTCATAATTCTGAAGAGACAGCAACTTTGCAGAAAAAGGTTCAGGCAACTGAACAGCAGTATTGCATGAAAGTGTTAGTTGGAAGATTTTTCCTTTAGAAAACTACTAATAAATGTAATATATAAAAATAACATGATTTTAATTTTTTCTATACACTTTATGGTAACTACTTTCCTGGATTCTATTGCATTTTTAAAGCTATATAAGCCTGCTATCCATGTTATGATGATACAGGTTTTAAATAGCAAGTTTCATGATAAAATACCCAATAGACCGGGATGATTTTGATGATTGCTACATACAGTCTTGAAAGACTTTTCTGCTGTTCAACAAAGAGCAATCAGAACAAATCACTGGCCTCTTGTTTCAGTTTTGAGCACATATGCCTTAAAACAACAAAGTTTTAACTATTGTGTTGGTAAAAATAAAGAACTGAATATATTTGGAGCTGTTACAATCAACCAGCTAGGATATCTACTGTAATGTATGCAAAAGTCACTCAGACTAGCAAATTGTAAAATACAGGTGGCAAGCCTAATCCCTATCAAAATATTATTTTTGCTTTCAGTTCTTAAAAAAAACCCAAAACCCCCCACACAACAAAAAAACCCCTGTTGTATTCAAATCATGCAGAAAAAGCATTTTAAAATGAGAAAAGAATTAACAGCGATGATTGAAACACAATTAACAATGTCTATTTTGATTCCGAATTTGCCATTCGTTCTTAAAGGAATGGCAGTTATATATCAAATATCTGGTTTGACTATTAATGGCTCATTTAACCTTCCTGCTTGCCCATTTTCACCAACTAACCATACAGTGAAAGGAATCCACGTCATGTGAACTCAAGGCCATATGAACTTTTTCCTCAAATACCAGTATTTTAAAGATGACAATTGGTGGGGGGCAAGGAGGAAGAAAATGGCATTTCCATTAAAAAAAATTTAATAAATTAAATTGAATCTGAATCAGTAGCTGAAAAGCTTGGATTGGTGAATAAAAGGCTGTATAATATACAGAACTGAAACTGATCCTCAATCCAATGTTTACTTTAGCCATTCAAAAGGTCAACTGCTAGCAACTTTTGTCAAGGAAAAAAAGTATGGTTAAACACAGGTGAAATATAGTAATACACAAAAATAAGAAGAAAATGAAAGAAGACGCAAGTAGCAGTACTTGTGGAAGCTACACAGCTGTCAAAACAAGACTATTTTCTTATTGTTACTTTTCAGAAGTGTAAAGTTCTCAAATGTATCTGCTCTTTGAAAATTAACCTAGGAGGTAGATCTGAATACACTGAGGAATCATTGCTGCAGTTTCTACAGATTTGAAAGGGGAGCAGAACCATCCTTCTATTGACATAATAACCTAATGGGGATGCCATGCAAGCTGTATTTCAAAGTGGTAAAAATCAGTCTGCACAGAAAATTTGATAAACTAACAAGCGAGCATTTACAGCTGAGATCTTTACAACACAGGTCACAACTGGTTTTGTTATATCTTAGGTATGTGACAAGGGTAAAAGCACATCATCCTGTCATTCAGGATAAAACTATATAAGTGACTTGACCAAGAGAAAAAGAGCTGAAGGAAAAGACCCCAAACCACTGAACAAAGATGTAAAAACATTTAACTGATTTAACAGGATGTATGTTAAAACAGACCTCTAAGTTAATCTGCAAAAATTAAAAATTATTCTAGATATGCGCAAAGTGGAACCTCTGTGAGCCAGTAATAAGATAAAATCATGGTCAGAAAAGATTAAAGGAACTTATTCCCCAATACAATGAAGAGTTGTAAATTTACAGGTAAGGATGAAAATTGCACTAATTCTTTATAAGCATCTATTATAAAGATGATGGCGCTAGAGATAGAAAATGGGGGAATTTCATAATTTATGCACTTTACTCATTATAGAAATTTGACCAAATGTGTCTTGAGACTTAGCCCAAAAAGTTTCTAAAGAGGATGGGTTTTTACAGAGATATTTGTCACTGAAAGTATTTATAAATTCCTAAAGTTTACATTAGCACAGTTTTAGAACAACAACAAAAAAAAAACTGCTAGGGAAAAAAAAGCAATGCCAAGAGTGGGATAACAGGAAGCTGTTTTAAATTTGAAACATTAAACAGTGAAACCCTTTTTGTGTTTATATAATTTTTGTCTTTAAGTTTTTTGGAAAAATTTAAATGACCACTTACATGCCTTCAACTGTGTCAAATCTAAAAAACAAAAAATACAGAGGCTTAGCTTAGCATGCTTAAATAAAACCACAAAACCAAAAAGCAATTAATTTAAAAAGTAAATTCATTATTAATAGATTCCTAAAGCTAATTATGTGCTCCCCCAAAAGCAAATTTTTCACAGAAAAAGGAAAGACTGTTAGTCAAAGCTATTTATATTTATTTCAAATTCAGTTAGTAAATCACTACCACCACGTAAATATTAACACAGGTTTGATGTGCAGATACTTTCAGGAATAGTTTCCCTAGAAAGAAGCTTTTAAAGTGCTTTTAAATATTTTTAGTGACACGAACGACCACTTGCTCTAAACAAGTTTTCGGGAAAAACCAATGCCATATCGAGGCTTATCTCTCCATTTAAGAAATGTCAGCTAATAAAGGGCATCGTGTTAAAAACCCATTAATGTTCTTGTGCTACAAAAAGAGCACTTGACTTCAATGGCCAGCAGAGGTCTCACCGGCGGCTGAGCTCAGCTCTGGAGAAGGCTCGGCTGCAAAGTCACCTCCCCAGAGCATGATGCTTAACCCGAGCATGCCTTGTTAGCACTTCACTAATACTATGGCAGGGGGGGAAAGTCTGAAAACGAAATTCTGAAATTAAGTCTCACCATACAGTACAATGCGCTTAATAACATTAGAACCATTTCACAGAATTCGCTAAGAATATCGGCAGAAGGAGTTAGAAGCAGTCTAAGCTAAGCAGTTAGAAGGACCTGTGCGTTTTGTTACCCTGTGTGACAGGTTATTGAACACATCAGTAGATGGATAAGGCTCATCTTTACAGTGTACAATATGGCTTTCGGTAAAAGAAGGTTTTACTTCTGAACTCACGGAAGACATCACCTTCATACAGCAAAGTGAAAAGATTTCTCAGGTTAAAAACTTTAAATTTTAGAGCAAATACCAATTCTTCTTGCACATGCCATGTAGCATGTGTAAAATTACAATTACCACACAGTTTGAAAAGACAAATTATCCATATATGTGAAGATTACCCTTGACATTTCGTTTTTTTAATGGATGGGATGATGCTGAAAATTTAAAAAAATCAGACACTGAACCTAAACCACAAAAAAACTACACAATCATGGAAAATACATGCTTTGGATTGCTCTTAGGCCAATGAGTTCCTTGTAGAACAGTCAATTAAGAGTTTCACTGAATCAAAGCAGACAAATCAGAGCGAAAATTATCAACTGGACAGAAGAAACTGCTTCATTTCATCTGCACAGTATTATTAAAATTTGTATTACATACTTCTATTTAATGCTTGCATTTTTGTTCACAAAAACATGTTATCAGTTGCATGAAAAACAAAGTTTTTGCTAAAAATCACAAAATACAGCTGTTTTAAAGGTACAAAAGGTCAATCCAGTCTCCCAACAGCTGCCAGTAGGAGATACTTTTGGAAAAGTGCAAGAACCACTGCATGTACGTCTCCTCTTACACGTACCCTCCCAGCTTACAAAAGAACAGCAGCTTAAAGAGTTTCCAGAGCCAGAGACTGTATCTGTATTTAACAGTACGCTTGTAATGCCACCAGATAGCATCAGAGCACATCTCCATTCTCATACAGATATAGGATCCGTCTCCTGCGAAAGAATCAGATTTCCAGAGAAGTCAAATATTGCTCCATATTGGGACACAGACACTTCCTTCAAAAGGCAAGCAGGCAAGCATAAAATTCCTAAAGGGATGCACAGATAAACCATGAATATCTGTTCTTCCATCTTTTAATTAATTCCCAGGAAGACACATGGTTATTAGAAAGATTCCTTCTATGCTGCTTCAACTGATCTAGATTCAAACCTACAAAAACACATTGAAGCCAAAGAAGCATGTTAAAGCTTAAAAAAAAAAATGCTGCAGCTCAACTTATGAATAAGGTAGTAAGACAAGAATAGCATCAGCTGCTCCATAACTAGTATATGCATTCGAGAATTTTGTTTACTTATTAAGCTGCCCTATGTTTGGAACAACAAACTCTAAGGAAAGGTTCAAAATATTTGTTAAAAGTTTGCAATTGATTTTGCCATCTTTCAGGTGGCTGAATCAAACAAACTGCTATAATTTATTTCTTCTCTTGAGGAAAAAAAAAAGAAAACCTGATAGCTATAGAGCACCAGTTGTATTTATAGCGATAGATTTCTTATGGAGAAAATTCTTCCAAAAGGCATGTTTACCTGGAAACAAATATTCAGGTGGATAGCACAGTGACTTGAGACACCAGGATATGCAAAAGTAAGCATGCTTTAGAAAGCACAGTAATCCCAGACTCTCTTAGCATAAATTCTAGCTGAAAAGGAAGTCTCAGCAATGCTATCAACAACCTGAAGGGCAGGGGCAGAATGAATGACACAAAAGCAGTTTTGAAACTGTTTGATAGATGCATTTATACAAAAATCCATCTTGTTATCTTTGCAATACAGGAATAAAAATTTTTACAAAAACTCCAACATTGCATTATTCTTTTTCAGAAGAATGCAGAATTACCGATCTTTACTTGAATTAGGTAACAGACTAAGTCTGTAGGTGCAGACTAACACAAATCTAAGCAAGCACAAAACAGAAAGTGGTGAAAGTGTTATCACTAAAAATAAATTTTTCTGAATCCAAGGAAAACTTACCAAGATTTGTAAAGCAATAAAAATTACTATTAAACAACACCAAAAAAAAAAAATCAAAACAACTTCCTCTGATGTCTAAAATGGCAATGAAAAAGTTTCACTTTTCAGTACACTAACAGCAAATAACAATATAGTAAGACATACAGTAAAAGCAAGTTGGAAGTCCTGGAGGAAGTGCACAATTTTTCCATTCTGTGCTACTGTTACTACACTATCACCTCACCAAAGAGAAGGCTGGCTCAAGTTTTTGTGCTTAAACACATTTTCTTCTCTGATGTGCCCACCTGTACTGCTTTGTTCTCAAATGTGCAAACTACCTTACATGCCCTCCCCCCCCCAGTTTTTCCACACTACGTACTTATTTAGTAATTTTTAGTTATTAAAACTCCTCTGTCTGTCTACCAGCACTGTACTGTTACAAGGACAAGCGTAGCTTGAGAAAAAATTTCTAACATACTTCCTATATGCATTCAGAAGCCTTGAGATGCAAGTCAGGCATAATGTGATGGCAAGAGACAAGACAGTGAAAAGTAACCACTGTGTTATGGATACACACATTTGAAGACTATTCTTTTTAAGACTGGACCGGACTATAAACTTTACCTAAATTTAAGTACACTTTTGAAGAGTTGATATAACTGACATATACTATTATAGTTTTTTGTCAGCGCTGAGGAGGGAAGCCTCACGTAGGCTCAGACTAGACGCAACTAAATCAGATCCACTTAGATCATTCCCTCACAGGCACTTCAAAAGCATTAAGATAGTGTAGAATAGACACTCCTTTAGTGAAAAATGGTTTTATAGCTATCATACGGATGGGAACAGCAGGTATTTCCATCTAATTTCAGGGATCTTTTTCAGGAAGAACAGTTATCTTTTGGCGTATCATTAACCTAACAGAATATTACCCTATATTTTGGTTGAGAATTTTGTATTTAAATACAGTGCAAATAAAAAAATGAGTATCATCAATTACTAATTATTTAATAACTATTGATTGTTTATAAAGTTGGCACATGTACAGCTGGAAAAATGCTTAAATTTAAAAGAGCGCCACTATTCTCAAATAGCATTATAAAATGAAAAATACCGTAGCGTCTACTTTTAAACCTTACAATAATTTCATCAGGTTGGCAAACAACTTGCTGTCAGAGGTAATTAAAATGACATACTAGGGTTAAAAAAACCAACCAAACAAACCACCCAACGACAACAAAACCCAAAAGCCCTGCAGTACAACTCTCCTCTCACAAAGATAAAGATGTTGCAATAATCTCCCTGCCATGATAAGCAACCCCAGAAGTAGCCAGGACAGCATTTCAAAGATGACAGTAGTGTGTTTGGATTTTCAAAGTTTTTAAACAAATATTAACCCATTCTTCTCAAAAACATCCCTGACACTGAGTGTTCAGCATTCATACTGAAAGAGACAATAATTCCAAGAGTAGAACATATACCAAAATTGAAACACTAATGCACAAAAACTTCGCAATTAGTACCAGTGAAATAGAAATAGTAAACGTAAGGATGCTCTTCAGAACTGAATCTAACTAAAACTCAGTTATTTAAAACATTCAGATGAACTAGTGTAAACCTTAGTGAAACAGAAAAAAACGCAAATCGTAAGTAAACCAGACGTATACAATGTTCAGACCAGAACATAGTGAAACAGCAACTGACTGGAGGATAAAATACAAACAAAACCACCATTCCCCAAAAAAACCCAGAAGCAAAAATCCCACCACACATACACAAAACCAGCCAAAAACACCCCCCAAACCAGAGCAAAAAGATTAAAGTGCAATACAACCTTAACAAGAACTTACTTTGTTAGCTGCCCTTTATTTTTGTTGTTGTCAACACCGTTGTATGTAACAGCTGCCAGTTTTCTGCTTCTGTAGTTCTCATAATGTACGTTGTTAGTGACATCCTTCAGGTCCTGCATATGAGTTCTGTCAATAAGTGTAATTTATCAGCTTAGTGCACAAATACAAAATACTATCTGAAAAAAGTCAGCCCATCTTCATTTTGCAAATTGACTTAAATTATATACTTCCACTAAAGTTCCACTCCCCACAATGCTGTCATTTTTCCATTTAAATTAGAGCTGTCAGGACAGCAAAGTCATAAAAACGCCAGTTTGAACTGAACTATCTCAAGTTTGCAATATTCCAAACATTAACTTAACAGGATCAATCTTTGCAAAATTTGAGTTCTGTGGATAAACTTGCAAATATTTGGAGAATAGATGTGAAACTCTGTATTACTAATACAGTAGGTGCACCAAAGCATGTCAGGCAAAACCCAACATATTAGCAAAAATTTCCTAGTTTCTATCTTATAAGTCTGCAAAAGCTAAATGTAAAGTTCAAGACTAAGATAGAAACACTAGCTTCCCGTAATAGTTTTCCATCATCAGCTTGGAGAAAAACAAACTTCAATAATCAAACCAACAGTTGTTACAGCAGATGTCACTCACTGAACTGCTGTGAATATAGGACTTAGCGCCTAACACAACTAAGCACAGGTAGTCTTGCTTTCGACAACTGCAGCACTAAAAATTGTTTTAAAAAATGCCTACAACTAAATACACATCAACACTAACAGACAACTTGGGTTCCTATGGTCTACCACAATGTTTAAGAATAAGTAACCAGAAAGTAAAGAGAACTATTTTTAAAAATCATCACCACCACTGCTTGCTAAATATATGGTTAAAGATAGTATAGAGTGTAAGATACTGCATACAATTAAAAATATGATTAATATGAACTCACTGGCTCAAATCCCTTTCTGTCCAATATATGACTTTCCAATCTCTCAGATATACTAGAAAAAGTGTTACCTGTAAGTTACTTACCTTATCAACATGTTCCTCAGAATTGTGAAGTCACAGTGTTCACCGTTTTCAACTACAGAAAGAGGTAAATTTTTGTTGAAATGCCAACCAAAATATGTGCCTTACACAGAAGTAAGACTTGTAGATGTCACCCATGTCTTACGTTCATTCCAGCACCTGATTACTTACAGCCTTTCCTTGCTCAAATAGCATGCATGATAATGGTAGGAGATCATTAACAATATAACTGTATCTATGTATCTTACCAGCAAAGTTCCTATGCTCCCCTAAGCCCTACTGGCAAACTGCACTCCAAGTCAGTACAGTAGAATAAGCTACTGAAACAGAAACACAGTTTTGTCAGTTTAACTAACTTTAAGATCCTTTGGAAGCTCTGCCAGCACAGTTGTATAGGGATCAGACACTAACTGAAGACCTCCGTCTAGATCCAGCTATATCCAAAACCTTTGGAAGACAGACTTAACTCAATCCATTTCTCCCTGCCCCACAAAAAGTCTTGCAGTAACAGGACAACAAAAGGTGCAAAAGTCTTCACTTTAATTTTAATGTGGATTCTTTATACGCTAAGCAAAGGAAGGTCATATTTAATTTGACGCCCCTGCCTACAGGCCAAAAGAGAGGGTTGGCAGCTGTCATTAGATGCCACCTATCCCCGCTGTGCCTATCATCCCATTACTGCAGAGGAGGCTGGTGCTGTGAGCAGCATTTCCCTGACGGATAATGAAATCACACTGAGAAAAATGCACACCCCAGAATGATCTGGCATGCGTACAGAGAAGGCAACAGACAAAGCATTAGCGCACACCAAAGAAAGACACAAAGTAGGTTCCAATGTGCCCCTGAAATAAATAGCCATTTTCATGGGAAGGAGGAAGAAAAGCAGGGTGAAGGAATTAAAATAACCCAAGTAAGTTCAGTGAATCCTACAGAAAAATGAAGCACATAGCCTCTTCATGTGTTCATCTTGTATCTGTGCTCCTGCATTATTTTATTCCATGGGTTTACACAAACTGGTAAGCTCTGCTTAGATAGTACATGAAGTCATACTCCCAAAAAAAGCATCGTCTCCAAGTGTTCTGTCCACAGCTGACAGACTCAAAGCCACTTAAATAAAGAGGTTCCTTTTAGTCACTCTGTAGTTCTTCCCTTCCAAAAGTTGTACAATCACATGAGTGTGAAACATTTTGGAAGTTTGTTTTAAAATAGAGAAAAGCAGCACCATCTTGCACATTTCCAAATGCTAACAAAGGGCCTTAAAATAAAGCTTGATCCTCTCTGGTGCAGCTGGTTTTTACTTTCTGCCAAACCTCATTTCCTGCCAGACATGCACTTCAAAGTGCTAAAGCATTTTTCTTTAAAGTATTGGTCCATACTCTGCTTGTTGGTTGGTGACTTTTTTTTGGTCTATTTTACACTGCATCAAATTTATAATCCATTGCTCTCAGAAGGCTGAAATTGCAAAGAAAAAAACCACCTTTATTCAATACATGCACGCTACAAGGAAGAAGTTCAGTGATTGTGGAAATGCCATTTAATAGTGATTGTTTCACTTACACAGCATGGTGCAAGCTTGGTTTTTCATATGCCATTTGAAATAAGTAAACAGCATTAAAAGTCCAAGCAGTGGTTGACAGAGGAACATGCAGTCATCTTCAAGTTTCTGTAACAGGCTGGGTTTTTTCCCCCCCCCTTTTTTTNACACAGACAACTATTGAAAATGTTCAATTCATTACCAGATACCTTCCTGTTGCTATACCCCAGCAATTAAGAGTTTATGCTAGTCAAGCTGATCAAATTAACATTTATAATGTGAACACTCTAGAAAGAATAATTTAAGAAATACATAGTTTTTATACGAAGAAAATGAAAATAAGAATGCTAGCAAGCAGTTGTCATTTAAGCCTCATTGTCAACTGCAGTAAGTTACTACAGGTTTTACAATTCCTCAGTGAGGCTTCAATATGAATCTGCTTGGAAAGTTACATGTTGCTGCATCTTTACCTTGTTCCCAGACTGTCAGAACAATAGAACGGTATATTCTACAAGTTTCCACACCAAAGGACGTTCAAATCAAGCATTTCAAACATAGCAGAAACAGACTGATGTCTAGTAAGTTTTAAATGGATAAAAATAATGAGAAAGCCTTACCTTCTGCAACACCCCATGGGTACTGCCTTCCTCTAACTCTCTTGCCATTGACTTCAATGATCGTATTACTACCTACCACAGCAAGAGGTAAACGGTCCTACAAGATAAAGTATGACTTTAAAACAAAATTTCTAATGCCAAAAGATACTGAAAACATCCCCACATATAAACTTGACGTAAGCTAGTTTGGTGCTATAACACTGCAATGCAGCTTACCCAAAGTGCAAGAATATTTATGTTTACTGACCTCTGTCTAGCTAAATGACATATATATACACACACCTCTCCCTCTGAAATTCCTTACACTGTTGTATTCTGTAAATCTAGTTAAGAAATAAACATTAATGTTACTTGGTAACCTAACAATAGGCGAACCATTTCCTATTTAATCATTTGCACAGTAATTATTTATCGTTTCATATTCCCACTGGCTACAAGGACTGTTACTTTTGACTGAATCTTGTACCTAGTTTACAAAGGTTTGGCAAAGAACTACTTCAGGTTCTTGTTTTCAACTGAACCAAAAATCCCTCCAGTGTAACAAGCAACAAAGGAGCCAAGAGCAGCTTCAACTAGCTGAAAGAAAAAGCATACAAAACTAAGTAGTTTCGACTTTTGTCCTTGCTTTTATTATGCTCTTCCCCTTTAGGCTCAGTCCCAGAACATCTTCCATTTGTGCTATTTATGCTTATCTATTCTAGGTGATTCCCACAGTAACCAAAAAAAAAAAAAAAAACCAAAAACAAACACAAAAGCTCTTACGGGCTGTTAAAGCCACTGAACAAACAGAAACAATGCTCAAGAAACATATAGAAGATAGACTTCAAAATAAAAGAACTAACCAAAAAACACAAGTAAACACAGAAAAAGCCTTTCAACAGCCTGACAGCCTTTTGATTTTCTTTAGTCATTTGTCTCCATTAAGGTTTCAGTAGATCAATTAGTCAGACAGCTATTAACTGTAATGCACACACTTTGTGCCACTGCACACCTCTGTCTGAAAGACAACCCTTGCCTCCTTCAAAGTTTGGAATCAAATAAAATGTGGTAGGTGGATAAAAGTCAAATAGGGATGGAATTAAAAGAAAGTGATCTTCTAAGAGTTTATTAAATGAGCATGTAATCTACTGTTCTCATTCTGAATTTTAGGCATTACATGACTTGAGTGTCATCTGCTGTGTCTGCCTCTGCTCAGGAACAGTGATTATTAGAACAGCTTTACATCTGATTCTTATCTTCTAAACATTTTGGTAGGCTCTTCATTACTGACATAAAGCTTTTCACTCTCTACCTTCCCATTCCCCCCCAGTAAGAAGTTTTTCAAAAGAAAATTATTTACCTTTATCTTTTTAACAATTTTATTTTCTTCTTCATCATCTGTTTCTGGAAATTCATATATTTTAATTTTGTGTTCTTGGATTTCTTTCATTATCTAAAACAAAAAGTGTTATTTATTTGAGGAATGTGTACTTTGTAAAGACCATATTTCTTGCTGCAATCTGATTCTCCCTCCTTTTGTTTGATATGCAAAAATCCATGCATCTTAAGGTGACCAAGTTACATTGCAAAACCTGCATGTTAAACACCATCAGATGGCCCCAAGGGATTATCAGCATGACCATCTCTCCTTAGCCAGAACTCAGGATCAGAGCCAGAGCCCTACAGCTAACAGAATACTATTCATCAATACAAGGCAGCAAAAAATGAACGTCAGCTTTCTACAACAGGGCAAATGGAGATTTACACTAATGGGAATTCTAGCTACACATGCAATACCTAGCACAATGCAGCTTAAATTCTCAGACTAGCCTTGCAATTGAGTACCTTCAAAAAAAAAGGATTTGAATAGATAACTGCAGGCATACTTCAGCCCTTTGAGTTCCCACAATAGATACTGCTGTCACTCCTATTCTTTTCTGTTTCTAGCTCACCTGAGCATCAGTTGCTTGAAGCAGGATCACATGCCTATTTTAATAGAGCTTGTGACTGACAGACTGACTCTAGTGGTTAGAGTTGTGTTGGCAAAATATTTGCAACTACTAATGAAAATTTTAAAAAACCTGACAGTGTCAAAAATGAGACTGTACTGTTTTGGTGCTCGATTCGTCTGAAGGGAATTTTATAAAAAAGCTGATTAGTTTTCCAGCATTTTAGAATGGAAAAATATTAGACCATTTAGCTGACAGCTACACTGCACAGCCTTGGGGGACATTTCTGGTTCATGGGTTTGCAATCTTAGAAGAACATAAGTTTCCAATTCATGCAAGGTCTTATTTTCAAAGTTTGACTAGGGAAAGTTTCCCCTATTTAACATCAACTCATTGATAAAGCTGGTTAATATATTAAGTAGTATATCCTGTTCTACTATTTTTTCCCCTGCCATACAGAGTTACATTAAAAAAAAATTAAATGCAACCAAAACAGATTTCAGGTCTACAGCATCTTGCCTAAGTTTCATCAAGACAGAAAACATCCTTTTATTTTAAATAAAGAGTTTTGCACACAACATCCCTTAATGTCAACTTTTTTCAGAACCTATTTTCTTTTAAACTAGGACTGGACACTGTTCAATAAAACAAACTTTATGCCTTGTCTTGTCCTGTTCTGAGTCCTTCTTAACCTCCTCATACAATGCAGCAAAGCCTAGGCATTCTACTCTGATCATGTAGTTGAAATAAAACATAAACCACTCTGAGATATTACTACCAAATTTATTCTACAAACACAAAGGTATTATATCAGTTGTATCAATGTTAGAATTATCTCACCATCTTTAAAATGCATTGCTACAGCCCAAGACTGAAAGACAGGTATACTGTTTTTCATTTAATATCTGAAGCATCTTTAACAAATACAGCACATCAACACAAAAGTGAATGCCACAATCAATAACACTGTAATACTGTTACATTTCAAAAAAACCCCAAAACAACCAAACACAACTTCTGTTAGACACCTAAATCTTGAAAGCTCCCTTCCTCCCTTACTGATTTTTATCTCAGCAGTGAATTACTTCACTTGCCAAGAATAATACTAAACTTGAAACCTCTTCCCCTGAGGATAGAAACAAGATCATTTCACCAAGAAATATAATTAAATCTAGAGATATAAGTTACTTAGCTTTGCTGTCTCAAGTTGTTGCTTCAGGGTTTAAACTTTACATATAAGAAGTTAAATCTCACAATTTCCATAGGGACCGACTTACTAAATTATCCCATGCTGTAAATATTAATCTTTCAACTCACCTGTTTTTTAAACTGTTGGCATTCCTCAGGTGTAAGTGTGTCTGCTTTGGCAATAAGTGGAATGATATTCACTTTTTCATGCAGGCGCTTCATAAACTCTATATCCAAAGGCTTAAGTCTGAAAGACAGCATTAGAGCTTTGCAATTTATATTAATTAAATAAGAACATGATTTGCGATTTGTTCTGACAAATACTCTTCAAGACGCTGATTTATGAGTGATGCATGAATGAAATTCAAAAGGTTACCTGCAACTGCTACAGGAAATCCCCTAGAATTGTATAATATCAGAGGAATAAGTCAAAAGTTAATATTACTACTAGTCATGAGACTTCTGCTAGCTGAAATTACACTAATTTCAGCAAGTGGTAAGAACCCCCCTGCAAAAGTAGCTCATGTCATTAGCTGGAAGATAGTCCCATTTAAAGCCTGACTAGTAAGAGTTTATAGTTGTGAATCATGCTCTGTTCACATACCCGGTTTCAGTTTCTGAAAGTCATGTTTATTTGTACGCTTCTTGCTGAGAGTGGGTTGTGAGAAGCTTTTTTTACAGAGTAGACTGATGAAAACAGTTAAATGTGGCCCGTGTACAAATGAAGTAGAAATATCTCACCTCTAAACCATTACGTGTAACAAAAAGACCATTATGAAAGTGGATGACAATGACAAAAACTAAACTACCCACCACATGTATATATAAAAACACTGACGTGGGTCAAAGTGGTCAATATTTCCTGCTTGCTAAAGAAAAGGCACGGAGGTTTTGATGCATTAATGCTTCAGAATTATAGCAAGTTTAGTCAGGCTTAAAGGATTCACTTAAAGGATTTAGCAAGATTATTTCTCATATAAAAGAAATTAGGATTAGGAACATTAAACCCAGGTTCATTTGGTACTCAAATTTAGCTTCTTCTCCAAACCATATATAAAAGAATATAGAAAATGTTAAAGAACACATACTAAGCTTCACTTCAACATTTTCTACCTGAATTTCTCACCTCCTCAACATGTTTCCATTCAACAGCTAACAGTAATGCACATCTAGATTAAGAGCACTGGCTTGGTTATCCACTCACCTTAACATGCTTTCATTCTCCTAGTTTCAAAAAGCTACCTCGGGCAACACCAGGTTGAAGGAGAGCTGCCAAAGCTGAATAGTTCAGAACAACAGTGCTCACCTCAAGGTCTTGAGTTCACAGTGGAGTCTGAATCAGGAAGCCTTTACATTAAGATCCTAGAATTGCAGAAAAAGGCTGCAATTCATTATCACCCCGTTCACTTACCTGGAAGGCTCCCTCTTCCCCTTCTCTGTCTCTCTCTCTCTCCCTATCCCCCACACAAACTAACAGTTTAGACGTTTGTGGGGTTACCAGCTAAAAGTGGTGGGATGCATTAAATGGAAGGACCTAATCTGCAATTTGTTTTTCTTTATAAATTGTAACAAGCTGGCTTTTACAAATATATTAACTCATAAGGACAAACAGAAGTAAGTTCACATACAAATGCTTTCGTTCAAATGTAAATAAAATCGCACATTATTAAGGTTGAAAAGTACATTACTCAATGGGTTAGTTACATGTGCTGCTGTCTGCACAGGAAACATGACTGATGACTGCACTGCCACAAAAACCAGGTAGGAAGTGAGCAATGTCCTTTTCAGAGAAGAGAATATCTTAAAAGAGGAAATGAATGCTAACAGCAGCACCAAAATTTTCTCTGTGCTCCATTCATTTCCTTAATTAGATGACAAATCTAAGCATTTATTCCAGTAATTGGAACACTACAAAAACCTAGCTCAACTTTACACTTCCCTCCCCAAGAATAACATGAAATACCTGTAACAAGCAACACACTTTTCAAGCTTTTGGCCTCACAAATCTAGTGAACAAAACTAATTTATCTGAAGCATTATCTTTATTTTTCCTTACAATTTGTACCTCAAACTCATTTATTAAGTTTTAACAGATAAAGGGGGTGTGTGTGCAGAGAAGACAAATGTTTTTTCAAGAATCTGAAAGTTAGCTCAAAAAAGATTGACTAACATGAGAAATGGATCATCTTCACTTTATTTAAATGACATTTTGATTTTGCACACTAGTAAAATAGTATATGCAGAGGATTCAAGTGATTGCATTTAAAATTGACTGGCATGTTGAGCAAAACTGACATTGCAAACATGCATGTTGAACAATCAAAAAACATGTTAAGAGCAGTCTGCATAAGAAAAACTCTTCTCCACCTCCCAGTACTTCTTTCCAAATCTGAGAAGTCTGCCTAGTTCAACATTATTAGAACCATTCCAATGCTAGCTATAGAAGCTGAGTGTAACAGTGGTCATTTTTCACTACTTAAGCAATATTCCTCAGAATTCCTTCATTACTCCCTTCAACAAGTTTTACTACTTTTGAACCATACAATAGAACAGGCTACTTATCTTCTCCTCCTTCTGGTTTTTAAGACATAACTTAAGAGTCTCAGACAAATTTAATCAGTTATAATACAGTGATACAATGCTAACCAATTTCAGATATAGTCAATCTGCATCTAATGCACCTTGGAAATGCAGTTCTCTCTCTCTGCCACTAGATAGAAGTCTGATCAAGTTAAAAACTAAGCAGGGGTGGAAGATTGCATAATAATTGAAAAAAATCCAGAATGCCTGTACTGGAATTGTCACTAAACAAAGGATTACACCCTAGGTGAATTAAAGAATACTTATAAGGATGTATGAAACTTCCCATCTTCAATTAATCATTAAAATCAAAGGGAGAGAGGAAGAGTGGAAAGGAAAAATTCTGTTGCTTTAAGTGTGAACCAGTTTCTCCTTCTAACTGGAGCGTGTGAACAGAAGACACATGGATAACAAACAGACCTGGCACTTGTGAACACTTGTGTATTTTTAGTTGTTCTAATACTATTTTTCTTGTTATGTAATATGAAATCATGCTTTCTGTTTTATGAGAATAGATACTAGGAAGAAATTTTTCACTCTGAGGGTGGTGAGGCACTGGAACAGGTTGCCCAGAGTCGTGGATACCCCATCCCTGGAAGTGTTCAAGGCCAGGTTGGATGGGGCTTTGAGCAACCTGGTCCAGTAGGAGGTGTCCTTGCGCCCAAAGCAGGGGGGTTGGAACTAGATGATCTTTAAGGTCCCTTTTGACCTAAACTGTTCTATGATTCAATGATTATTTGTCTGGCTTGCTGATGTTTGACAAGGCAAAGTAAGCTCATCTTGAAATTAAGCATGGTCTGCAGGCCGTTAAGAAAATCCTATTTGGAACTTTATATAACTAAACATCCAAATTTGCCATTCTTATCTGACATACAAGACAGAAAAAGGAAACATAAAATACACTAATACCAACCCATGTCCTGACGGAGCAATGAAGTATAAACAACACTGCACTCTATTATCTGGCATCTGACGTCTGTTCACCCGAGATTCTGCATTCAGGTAGTCCTCAAATTTACTGTCAATGTAGTCGATAACTGGCTGCCAACTGCAGAGGTTACATGAATAAAAACCTGTTAAGTTATATCATTTATGTAAAAAAATCTGTCTTTGCTAAGAAACAGATGTACACTATTTCCCCATGGCTTGCCTTTTTTTTAAAAAAAAAAATTAAGAGACTTTAAGACAGCACATTTTAAGTGACCAGCTCCTCAAAATATAGCTCTGAAGATACAATCTGTGAGTTCACTGGAAAACCCTTTCAAACACAATTACCTTCATTGTAATAGCATTAAATAGAACACTTAAGAACAGCCGCCAAAGGAATACGCTTTACTGGTCACATCTTGTGACAGCACAGAAATTGGCTCTGCACACTGCATGTGTGGATAAAGAGCCAAAGGCTCCATTCAGTTTAAAGGGAAAAGCTAATAGCATTTCAATCGAGTTATGAAGGTACTTGAAATTACAATAGTTACAGTTTTCACCTAATTGAAAAGTTTAAAAGTGTTAATATTTTAACCAAAGATCACAGTATGCATTTAAAAAACAAGTCCAGAGGTATTACATCTCACGCAACATAATTCAGAAATATCGTGGGAGAACATACACAGAATGTCTTACCAATTACTATTATCCACAGCATCTCCAAATCCTGGTGTGTCAACTATTGTAAGTAGTAACTGAACACCACCCTCTTTGATTAAAACTTTTGACTGCTCAACCTGTAAAATGAATAAGGTAAGATTAAATTTTTAGCAATTTACTCACCCATCTTAAACACCAGGAAAAGGATTCAATGAATAAGTCTGACAAAGAATTGCTAACTTTCCTGCTTCAGAGCAATACTGGGTGCATGTTTTGCTTACAAAATCCCAATAACTTGATAATCATTAATATTTTTAAAGAAAAAAGGGTCATAATTTAAAGTTAGTGATAAAAGAACCCATCAAATTATTATCTTAATAGTTTCACTTCTGTCAAAATAGGAAAAACCCTGGCCAACAATACTAATGCCAGTATAGGAAACAAACAAATGAGAGCTGTTCAGAGATATCCAGACATTCTCATAAAACAAGCATTATTTATACTTCATGAAATTGTGAGATTTGGGCACTTCAAAGAAAATTATACTTTTCAAAACTAATCCTCCCCCCTAAGCACCTTAGACACTAGATTTCTAGTCCCGTTAATATATTTTTAAGAATACATTTATTCTTCAGCTAGTATAATGCTTGGGAAAGGAATCATAGAAAGTGATGGTTTCCTGTTACGAACAGGTTGATATTGGAAGGTAATACAATCTAGTTGCAATCTGCTGAGCTAGACCTCACGTGACGGTAATGGATTG
Organism: Chionis minor; assembly: GCA_013398295.1. NCBI lineage: Eukaryota > Metazoa > Chordata > Aves > Charadriiformes > Chionidae > Chionis > Chionis minor. Next base: position 42,832 of record VZSF01010093.1, read on the forward strand.
GTTCCTGTTCACTCAGGTCACTGATGGAAACCTGGCTCAGAAGGCAACTGCATCAGCACAAGGCATGATGCAAGATCTGGGCGTGGGAACGCATGCCTTGAGTTGTGACCACCCATCTGCAGCACAGCTCAGTCAGCCTGCAGGAAAGCGCGTCAAACAGATTAAGCGTGTCATGACACACAAAATATAGGCTAAACAGCAAGTAAACTGCTACCCCCTCCTTTCCACCAATAACTATGTAATTACTGACAATGCCAACGTCAGGCGTATCTGCCTGAGAAAGTGCTGTACACCACTGTCCTAATCCGTCTGATCAACAACAGTAAGAAACAACAAACTCATGTTAGCACGTTGGCTCTTTCCAATTGCTCACACATTTCATCAGGTTCCCCCCCCCCACCCCGATATTAAGACAGTATACTAGTCACGCCGTTCTCTAGATATGGATTCAAGGAACCAACCGTGTGAGCCATTTATTCAGAGCCACACACAAGTTGGCAGACACTGATGCCACCTTGTTGCTTAACATTTCTTAAGCTTCCTCAACCCTAACTGGGGAGAGAAAACAGGGTTATATTTAACTAGGTGAACATCTGCAAGAACATTCACTAATGAACTTTGAGAAAGCAGAAACTTGGATAATAAAGCCTATCTGGACAGTTTCTTGACCAGCTCAATATTTGAGAGATCTTATCAATGGTGCTTAAGCACATGCACTTCCCTAGTTATATAGGCAAAACACACTCTCTCACGGCCACACCTGAACATTGCTGCAAACACTTTGCAATCACTGGTTACTTGATGCAACGTAAACCTACAAGACAAATTAATACTCTGCAGAAAGTCAAACTGAATCTCTCTTGCACAAGCAAAACATTGATTCTAATTCAGAAGTGCATATACAGAAACAAAGAAAAGAGTAACTAACTGCAAAGAAAGCTCTGTATTTTACCTCCAAGTGTTCAGGATGCTATTTTTATCTACTCATCAGTAGGAATCCTATCCAAGCCAGATCAATTGCTTTCAATGCTAGGTCTCAAAAAATTCACTCGGCTACACTATGGCTGTCTACAGCATTCAATTGTCATGAGCTGGTTCCTCACTCAACAAAAAGACAGAAAAAAACTATCAGTAAGGCAGCTTCATAAAACAAGAGCCCCCCCAACACTGGGCTACCTGGATGACAGTCACAGAAGAATTCAGGTTGGGATGGAATTCAAGCCTCCCCAATTCAACCTTCTACTTGAGCAGGCCTTACTGCAAGGTTAGGAATGTTTAAAATAAAGGAAAAAAAAAAAAAAACAACCCACACCCACCAGCCTAAGACACCACCAAGTTGTCCTTTCATTAACTGTACAACTCCTATCCTTACGAAAGTGTTCAGTCCGAAGCCATGAGAACCTAGGAATACATGCAGTGCTTTAAAAACTTATGTTTTAATTGCGGTGAATGTATTTTTCCTCCTTCAAGAGTTCTACTGAGAAATTTTATTGCACACAATAAAATCCATGCCAGAACTCAAGAGAGTAATCCCTAGCCACACAGTCAACTCAGCCAAGAGTTTACTACTCACAAGCTTTAGCACTCACGAGATTAACTTCTGATTCCTTGCATTCTTTTTGCTATCTTGCACACAATAACAACAGAGCCCTCCTATAACCAAGCTCTCTGCAAGTGTAAGAAACCCATAACACTTTCAAAATGCTAGAGATGATAGTGTTAAGAGCTGTACTCTTGCCAAGTGCTACAAGCTTTATTCTCCAGCACGAAAATTCCCAGCAAGAACCATTGCATTATTAAGCAGTCACAGTGGAATGCTTTTACAAAAGAAGCAATTAATAAAACATTATCTTGAACGTGTGTTTATAACAAAGGAAAAGGAAGGTCAGGAGATGCTCAGAAATGCCACGCCAAACATTTTTCCCAATTCTGTATGCTTGTAAACTGTAAGTGTGGTTGAATTTATGAAGTCAAATGGCCTGCAGTAACTGAATCTCTGCAGACTGTACTAATACCTTACTGGGTGGTGAGGATTTAAATTTACTCTCACTTTTCATAAATTCATGTAGTTATCTTGCTATCAGAGCAGGGTTTTCAAAACCTTACAGAACAAGAAACGTTAGTTGATCAAATTAGATGTCCTATGCTCGTGTTGGGGACAATCAGACCATATCCACCATAAGCAGTAGAGACTGCTGGTAAGAGACAGTAGGTGAAGAACCTGGCATAAAGCCTCTGTAAAGCTGCATTTTTCTAACTTAAATGGATGTGTCCATACATGGTCAAAGGCACAGAAAGCAGCAACATCTGGAAGAGATCCAGAAAACCACTGTAAACTAGTGTCATTCATAGTTAAGCATCCAACTGCATCCTATCATCTGATTTACAAGTATTCCCAAGGGATTCATGGAAAACATTAGTTCAAGTCTTGGAATTTAAAACTTTTTAATAAAAGTCTCCTCCAAACAGACATTTTCCCATGCACTCCGGTCAACTGGGTCACACGGGTCTCCTTGGCAGTTACTACATAGCATTCATGACTTGATGCTTGTTACATACAGCTTGACAACTTTTAATGGATTAAACAAGCCATTGCCATACTCCATTTAAGAGTCAAATAACGATCAGAGAAAACATATTTCATACCCCATCATTTCGGAAGAAGTTGCCTTTGAATTCATCTGACATCAAATCACTTACTATTAACTGTTTTTCTGTGTTTTCCATAATAATACAAAGGACCTGCCTCACAAAACAACTTCAAACTGCAATTATTTTCAAGTCCAAACCACAGTTTGCATTTACCTATGCAAGACTCTCTCATACACTTCCCAATCAGTAAGTTATTCCCACCGTATGAGAGCAGGCTATTACTACCACCAAGATTTTAGGATACTCTGGTGGTCTGTCTCATCTCTAACCCTAGAAAACTCTTGACATCCTCAAAGGTTTACACTGGCAAAGAGTACAAACCCCATGGATCCAAACAGCAGCTCCCACTGTTATTTCTTTGATTTAATATTTGAATGGAATCACCTCCACATCATACACATAGTTGCCAGCACACACAATTTTGAAGGTCGTAGGGGGAAATAATTTTATCCCCACTTACACATAAAATAAGCCAATTTCAGTTTCTTGTTCAAAATGTTACGCTTACTCATTTTTTCATTCATCACAAGTAACTGAAAGCAAAGCAATGACGCAATACAAGCACACTCAAACAAAAAAATGACCCATTAGATAAGTAAGCCATAGTTTCTATGGGGGAAGGTGGTCTTCAAATGTATTTTATGCCAATCTTATTATTTGCTAAGCCATGATAGACCCCAATTCACTACTGAAAATACTTTTGGCTAGCTCTCAGCCACCCGCAGGGTTTAGCCCACACAGTGGAAGCAGGAGAAAATGCAATGATTTTCCAGCTAGGCTCTGTTCAAGCCGTTTCCCCCTGCCTTCAGCTTTACATGCCAAATGTTTTTTAAGAAGCTTCCTGAAAAGTATGGGGTTTTTCCTTCAACAAGTAAATTAATAAAAATCAAACCATCTCTGAAGAACTCAAAAGGTCAGGATGAACAGATCATCTAATCTCGTCACCTAACAGATGAAAGTACTTAGATTTCAGAAGCTCCACACAGAGGTTTAGTTTAATTTTTCTTACACTGATTTACCTTTAAGCAAGGTGGAACCGAGTTATCTTTGAAAGCTGTCTTGTTAATTTTTTTTGTTAGTTTGAGTGTAAATCCTTCCTATGATTTTCCCCAATTTAAAAAAAAAAAATTAAAATAAAAAAAAAAACCCCTTCAAACAACAGGGAATCCGACCCACTGTTAAGTTCCTTAAACTATAATTCAACAAACATAACCTGAATTGGTTTAGTTTCTGCTAAACCAATGTGTAATCAACAGCAATGAAATCACAATAAGTTTCCAATAAAAAAAGAAGTCACCCTTCTACTTAGTTTTCCAACAGTCACTAATTATTTCATTAACAAATCTATTATACCAGAACTTAACTATCTGCACATCTTTTCCATCTCACTTAACATCTCTTTGAAACAGGTACATAAATTCATATAATGGTCTAATGCCCTTGCTAACAAGCTTTTAAGTCCATTTTATCAGAGTCACTATGGTTTTACATTAAACTGGTAAAATAGCCTAATGATCAAAGCTTAGAAAAAATAAATATATTGTTAATCAAACTCAGGATGTTCAAAAGCTTTCTTCCAAACTAAAAAATTGATATTCTGCAACAAATGCATTTTGTATTAGTATTTAAGACTTCGCTTGTCAGTTAGCTCAACAATGTCATTTAACCTTCTTCGTATGAGCATAACCAACTTTTTATTGGCCCTCTGGTAATTATTCAGTGTTCTGAGATTGGATTAAAAGAAGCCTTACCCAAAACCTCAAACAAAAACAAACCAAGGACCCCAGAAAACAGTAAGGTCAGTGGATCATAGCAATGGAGCACAGTTTTTCAATTCCATTGAGTAACAAAAGCATTGAATATTACAGCTTCTGTTTAGCACCTTGCATACCCTCCTAACTCACCCCAAGGCTTAATCACTTTATGACAACTCTGTAATTGCACAGTTACCTCAGCTACAGCTGAGGTGGTCTGAGACTGTCATATTTTGGAGCTGGAGGAATTCTGCCAGGCAACAGCAGCAATGATGAGCACCCCCAGCCCTCATCTGTACAAAGTTAGATTATCACAATCTGTCTTCACCAAAATCTGAGACAACTGTCCGACAAGCCTCAAGAGAGATGAACGGAGCTCATGCATCCTTATTCTTCCGCACAACTGTGGAGGCGGAAACATACCCCACTGAAGCATAATTATTTCCTACACTACCCACAACATTATTTAATTATTTCTTAGTGTCAGGTTGTTGGGTTTTTAAATAACCTTTTTATAATACAAAAAGCACTCTCCTTGAGAGAAAATGTAACTGATCAGTAGGAAATCAGTACACAAAACAAATGGCTCAAGTTCATTTTTTTCAGTCTTTGACTAAGTATTTCAGTTGTATCGTGCACTTGCCTTTAAGTCTAGTGTTTAAAATCAGCCAGGTTCACCCTAGTCACAGGTATGTTTCAGAATAACAACTTACGGACGATGAAGAAAAAAGAAAAAATTACCACAAAAGATACAAGTTGCAGAAGATTGCTGGACACATTTTTTTTTTTTTTTTTACATATTAAGTCCTTGCATTTACGTCAAATCCTTTAACACACAGTTTTTAAAGGCCTGCCATAGAGGGTTTAGTGTGTATCTATGAATTTCTACATATACATTCAGTATTCTAATTGACAATAAAACATTCAATTTCTCAACAGGAATGCACCCATATGATGTTTCTAAAGTACACATAGCACACAAAGCACTTCGGGGCTTCCACACTTCAAGAGGCTACAAGCTTCACAACCTGGAAGTTTTGTGTAGCTAAGGTATACTGAAAGACACACTGAGTATTTCTTAGTGGCTCACATCCTTGATAAACTTACTTGAAATATAGGTACTTATGTGCCAACTGTATCCCCTTATGTTACTAAATTGCAAGTTATAGCCTTCAAGCTGCAGTTTTTTCACCCAGACATACCTGTACAGTCTTTTTAATTCTGTGTGAAGGACCTGGATACTCTGGGGAATACAATTCTGTTAAGAATAATGAGTTGATTAATGTTGATTTTCCCAGTCCAGATTCACCTAGAAGAAGACAGAACAGTTTCAGTAAAACCAGGAGTATCATACTGGGTATAAACATTTAGATTTACATTTCAAATATTCTTAAAACAATACTACCTGAAAACACGCACTGCACTCTAAGGCTTTAAGAATCTATCATCTTTTCCAATTTCAAGGAAAACCTTGCAAATCCAGCTCTGTTGGATTCTTTAGACATTCGTTTTTCTGATCATATTAAGAACTGAATGTATTTAGCACTTCTCCATTGCTCCCATTACAACACACACAGATGATATTACCCCACCTTAAAGTTTACAAACAAGCTATCTTCCTGTTATTACTTCCTATCATGGCACCAAAGCAGATTAAGCTATCGCCTTTATTTCAAGCATTATTTGAGGATCGTATTGGGGAAGGGGGTCTATGACAAAAAACCCCAACCAACCAACAACCAAAACCAACCCACTAACAAAAAAAACCCACAACCAAAAAATAGATTGAGACTACTGTGGTCTAACTCCTAAAGCCACAAAAGCTAAAATGAAGTTCCAGAACTATGTGGTGTGCCTGCGAATTCTGTTGTTGTGAGACAGGGAAAGGGTATTCCACTTTGTTTTTTTGGCAATTTGTTCATGAGCAACATGAACATGAGCCTTGCTAAACAATCTGGAGACAGCTACAATTCCCACAGCAGAAATTATCCCCCACTTAGAGCTCTACAGAGACAGAAGCAAGAATTTCAGATCAACTACTTGCTACAGTATTTAAAAAGACAAGTCTTGCTTAGTTTTCTCTTGTAATAAAACCACTTCAATATGACAATTCACACTAGCATGACAACTAAGGAAAAAAGTACACAAGAGTGATACTTTCTGTTTAAGTTTTCATATGTGGGGCTGTTAGTACACTGATCTAAACAGAAAGTCACACAGAAATTTGCTCTTAAGCTAATGAGTTTGGGTGTGAAGTACTGGTGACATACTTTCACTGAGACAGGAGAACAAGCTGCACAGCTCCCACAGTTACAAAAGAAAAAAAAATAGCCTGCTAATCCTCCCCATTCCCAAACAAATAGTGGTTGATTTAAAGACAAAACTTGGAAAGCTTCACAACTTGTCTTGAGATACATGTCCTGCACTAATGCAAATAATTGAGAGTTAGAAAACAGAAAGTAGTTACGAACCTCAGTAGACAAGAGCTTGTCTCCACTGTAATAGCAGCTCAATTTCATACACAAGCTAGCTTATACACATCAGCCATCTCAATTACAACGGTGTAGCTCAAAGTCTCCGCAGTACCCAACAGAGCAATCTGATTAGCTATACTGTAAACGGATTAGCAGCTGATGAAATGTTGCAACCAGAGCTCCTGCAGGCTGGCTACCTTATCAGTAGTGCTTGTTCTTCAAATCCCACCCTGACAGATGGGCTAACCCATGCTGCAGGCATGGAGGGTCTACGGCCAGGAAGATGGGCCACGGTAGCCAAGGGACAAGGAGATACTCATGCCCCAGCCTCAAGATAGCAGTGCTGGGAACACTAACCCCAGCCCAACAGCTGTATGTGAGCTAGAAGGGACAGATTTGCTGACAAGCACTTACTACCCCTGCAGATTTTGCCTTTTTCTGTGGTCAGGCACATTAGACATTTCAGAACTATGGGGTAAATACAGCGCCTAAAAGTGTCTGGTTGTAAGGGACACGTCTCCCGCTCTGCACTGCAAGATCCTTAGTTTGCAATGGAAAGAAATTTCTGAAAAGCACAGCCTTCCAACCTCAGAGCTGCAGCCAGTTTGAAGCTTAACCTCCTCCATCTCACAACTCTGCTCAAGATGCACATATCATTCCAGTTAAACTGGAGAGTTTTTCATCCACCCTACTGAACCCCTCAAGAGCAGGACTCTGATTTTGCTATGGACAATTCATATCCTTTCACCAAACACTGCTTTTTTAGTTGACCATAATCTTGCAAAAGGCTCTCTACTGCACTATTGAAGAAAGACTTGTATATCAGATTCTACCTCAGTATACAAAAAGGGTCGTTCCTTCTCCCCTCTATTACAGTTATTGCTTATCATAACATGCTACCGAATTTAAAGTGGAAAACACTCAGAAAAACCACTTCTCCCCCCAAAAAAGTCACATTGCTTGTCAAGTTGCCAATGAAATTCAACATATGGAAATAAGATTTTCAGCTTTCAAAGAACGTGATGGAAAACCAGCAGCTTGCCCTAGATGGTTCCTACAGCTGTGGCACTCCATACCAAGTAGCTCCTGAACTGCTGAAGCATTACACCTTGATACATTTCAGGTTTGTTTCCCCCCACTGCTAACAGTAGCAAGGATGGGAAGGCAGTTTCAAGCTGGAATTAGTGAAAAGACATTTATTTTACTGAAAAGTATATTAATGCAAAACCTTGTTCCCACAGTTGCCCATTGTCCCTAATACTCATATCCATGCTAACTTTAATCAGCCAGTGACAATTGTAAGTTTAAACTGCTTAACTACTACTAGTACTACATGCATTTGCATCAATACACCAACGCTGGATGCAGTTGCGCCTTAGACCATGAAACAGTCAACACTTATGATGGTAGTAGAAGGCTCTAATAACAAATAAAAAAGGTAAAAACCGTAACTGCAACATCCAATATTGTACTATGGGGATTCATGCTGCTTCCACAGTAATGAGACAGGAATTTCTCTACTGACTACAGCGGAAACAGAACTAGAGAAACCAAGTGCATCTGAACAATTCTAGCAGCCTTTTTGGGCACATTAAAATATTCTGTTCTTCGCTAGAAACATGGTTAAAACAAACAAACAAACAAACAAACAAACAAACAAACAATAAGCCACAAACAAACCCCTCTGTTCTTCACATGTAGAATCTTGCTCAACCCAAATTCACCTGAAAGGATCCCCTATTGGAAAGGCTGGGAACGCAGCTTCCAAGGATGCAATGGGCTATGAATATGACAAGCAAAACGCAAGAGGATAGGGGAAATAAGTAGAATTTACTTTGCCTTAACATGAAAGAAAAAAAAAAAAGACGCATCCCAAATAAAATGTACCTTCCCAATAAGTATTTCTGATGAGATTTTGCCATTTCAGCATTATATGAAGTGGTATAAGGATGTAATGCACTAGAACAATTTCAGCAGTAACAAATTCCAATTACTCAGTGCCTCATGAAACAGATCTAGCTGTCTAAATGAGAGTGATTTTTAGCAATACCCTATGTCTTCCATTTTCAGCATGAAACATTTTGTTTCGAAAACAACAAAAAAATATACTTTGACATTGCAGGATAATCCTGAACCCAAGAGTAATTATGTTTGGTATCCAGCTACTGTTTTTACCTTGTCCTCACTTTCCACTATATGTTTCATACATGCTTCAAGCTCTTCTGAACAAATACACAGTTCTTCTTCTTCATGCAAATGAGCATTTCAAAATGTCAACACGTTTTCTCAAGCTATTTTTATTCTATAGCCACATTGAAATACATGGAGCTGGCTATTATTGTTGGTAGAAACAAGCATGTACTTTCACTAACGTATTCCTGTCAGCCCTGCAAAGGACAGAATCTTTTGTCAGCCCTTTACAGGACTAGCAAAAGTTCCAACTCTTCTCAAGTCTCTGAATTTCTAAATGGCTGTCCAAATGTTGGAGCTTTTCTTATACACTTGGGTTAACAATTACCTGTCAACAATTAGCCTCTTTATATAGATGGCCCATGGCACATCATTTAAAATTAACCTTGGATAGCAAAATTTCTCCTTCTGTGAACAAAACACTTAACAAATTCTTTTTTTCTGCACCGATGAGACTAGCTGTAACATGAGAGGGCAGATTAAAAAAACCCTACTCCAACACATTCCGCTTTTTCTTTTTTATCTCAAACATGGTTTTGGGGGTCAGAAGAGACCACCAGCAACCACTGAAATGGTTTACGAAGCTTGATTTGTAGTCTCCAGAATAATATTAAAGCAGATAAGTGCAGAGAATTAACAATTAAAAAACTGGAATAATGAAGTGCAGTCCATGGGAATGGGGGGAGCAGTGCTCCAGAGATGAAAAATGAAAAAAACTCGGGTAATTCCCAAACGAGCTACATAAATCTTTCACCTTTATTTCCAAATCACTCCCTGTAAATGAACCAGAAATCCTAATCTGTGATAACCTGTTAGACAATCGACCCACAGCTAAGCTGCAAGTGTTCAAAACTTTTTTTTTCCTAGTTCAACTTCTATCCATCAGCTCTTCTTATGATTTTATTACTGCAAAGAAGCATCTCCTCCCTATGATAACAGAATTGAATTGCTATCTTTAAACCTTAGCGATGATGATTTTTTCACTGTTTGTTGTTGTGGTGCATTGAGAATGTGGCATATTTCCAGCCTCCTCCAACTTTTCAGCCTCTGCCATTCTTGGTCAAATACCTACAACAAGAAATGGACAAGCAGCCCAGTCCAACCCATCTTCCAGCTTTATATGTAACTCCTATTGGAGATAGCAGTTTTCTCCTATTACATCTCCTGATAATGCACCACACTACATCTCCTAGCTACCACATCACTCTGAAAATCCAGGATCAGTTTTCTGCTGTGATGTCCTAGTATTTTTAGGATCTTGCTTTCTAAAAATTAAAGCCCTGAACTTAAAAGCATGACTTATGTTCTTAAATTTATGACCCGAGTTCATGAAACATATCAAGCGATTAAGATCTCTAACCAATATTGAACACTCTCAGTGTGCTCTCTGCATATTTTGTTTCCTACGTTTTCATTAAGGAAGAAAGAAATTGCTCTTGCAGAAATCACCAGGTATTTTTCTATTCTTCACTAACAATTACTTGGCTCTCTACCAGTCAAACAGTATTTCACGCTCATGCCCTGTGACAGTCAACTGCACCGTTAGGAATGTGACCGCACGTGCTATCTCTACTTAGGAATTTCAAGTTGCTTTCTCAAGCTCCAGGTAGGACTACAAGGCTGCCTAGGAACCACCCACCTGCAAGGAAAATGCTTTTGATGATCTCAGTATCATAAACTAAGACTTCAGTTAAATTGCTCAAAGAAATTTGCTTCACGTATGAAGCATGTATCTCACCAAGAGACGACCCAATCTCCGTCACTGCATCCATTAAAGGAAAATGGTAGGAACTGCAGATTCCAAAGGTGCATTAACTGCTCTGGTGGATGAGAGGTGGTAACTCAGCCCCATGGAGCTTGTACTTATTAGGTACAAGCCACCAACACCAAATGTCCCGGGGTAAACGAGTTTTCTACAAACCGCAGAATTATTTTTTCCAAAGCTTCCACTGCATTCTAAGTAGAAGTCTGTAGTCAGAGTTACTTGATACAAACAGTCAAACACAAGCTGCAGATGCTTTACTGCTTTATCAGAATGAAGGTATGCAACAATATGTTTCTTCTCTAGTGTGAGGGGGCAGGGACTTTTAGTGCATTTGATAGCCCCAAAGAGTTACTATAAAGGGATCAAATTAAATAGAAGAATGTTGTACTTCCTACAACTTACATATACAGAATGTTTACATCAAAGCATATTTTATTTTTAGCACGTGAGCCAGTTTTTTCATGGAATTTTTTCAATTTTAAAGTCTAATTATTGTGATGGGTTTTGCTTAAAATATAATCCCAACAGTTTGACGCTGGTGACTCAAAGAGGGGCAGAAAGCTTGTCAGAAGACATAAAAAATAATGCATTTCATCTTCTTTCATCCTTGTACAATTCACAGTTTATGCGCACGACAGCACCTGCAGCTTTATGCAAATGTTCAATGGCTTTCATGGCACTGTCACACAGGTTTTTTTGCTTTTATATAGAAGGGAAGCTACGTGAATAATGAAAGAGCCTGAAATATGCTGAATGGTATGATGGAATCATCCTGTTGCTGAGGGGGAATGATGCTCTGCCATGTCATTATAGATGACCACAAAAAACAGAGACTACACGATGTTTTCAATTTTAAGGCTGATTTTAGAAGCTTTCATAAAGACTAGTTCCTGTCTTCAGCACTCTACAAAATACGAACCAGCATTTTGATAAACATACAAGGACACCCAAGTGAAACCCATCGCAAGGAGGGCTGGGGGCAGCACCGTGCTACACAGCTGCTCCCACGTATCTACAGTTCCACGTTGATATGATGGTGTCATGTGAAATCTTGCAGAAAGTTCAACTTTGTATTTTATCAACATTTATAAATGAAAGAAAGCCAAAGCTCTGCTATTTCACAACCTGAATTTGGAGCATAAATTACGAAAGTAACATCTGTTAGAATCAGAAAGCTGATCCTAGCAAAACAGAGTAACAGGGAAGTCTACCAGTGATAAATTCACTTGTGCCTATCAGCAACGGCATCAACAGCAGCAAAATTTCAGCATTCAGGATACAGTAAGACAACTTAACTTTCTTAGAGCAAAATTTAAAATTTAAGTGCAATAACTGAAGACAGACTCTTGGCATATGGTTCTTGTCACAGATGCCATTTAAATAATTCAGAAAAGCCATCAAAAGCAGGGAATAGAAATAAAATACTTCAGCAGAATATTGACTCTAGATGGCATTTTTCAAGTACTATTATTTTCCCTCAAAGCAGAAGCAGTTCTAGCTTTCTACAACCAACAGGATAAATGGCTGTGAAACAATGGCTTAACTTCACAGGTGAGATTTTGGCTGGGGCCAAAAGAAGTGGTCCCCTACTCCCAACCCACCCCTTGCGCTAGAATTCAAAATGCAGCACAGTGAGGCAAAAAGTGATCCAGCAAACCAGGGCATTAGGGGCTTGAGGATGGGAAAATGAGGGGGGGAAAAGGCATTAGAGAGAAGAGGTAAATCAAACCTACAGGTTTCCAGAAAGAGGCGAGGGGGGTAAGTGTAAAAATTTGCATTTAAAACTAGATGTCTTCCCTGCAACAAAAAACCTCACGAACAATTCACAAATAAAAAAAATAATTGTGGCGCTTCATGAAGAAAGTCACATTTGCTTTTATTACGTATATATGCTTTGCTCCAGAGAAACAGCATGTCTGCAAAATAGCCATTTAAAATAGGGCATGTTATTAAACATGAGGCAAAGGAAGCAAGTTTTCAGTATTTTAAAAAGAGTTCTAGTCTAGTAAAACCAAATGAACCAAAATCGTAAGTTTCCCTTCATTTTTAGTTCATCAGCATGACTGCAGATGAAAAAACCCCACCACACAGCACTAGTCCACCCATATCTAGTATCAACAGTAGTTGAAATTTGACAACCTGGACTTCAGCATCCAAGCTTACATGGAATCATAGGTATGCAATTAGCTGTTGCAGCCCAGGCTTGCCAAAGCTTATCTTGCTTTGTTTTCTGTATTAGTTAAAAGAAAACTCCTATGTCTGATGAAGCTGTAGCCATACTGCAATGCAGTTTCAAAGACATTACAAGCAACAAGAAGTTGTCAAAACTGACCTACATGAAAAATCTGAATGCACAAGCTATCTGTGAAATAACTGGGTTGAGGGATTCATCTGGAAATGACAGAAACTGCAGAGCTCCAGGACAACAAGCCTTCCATGGTTAAACCCCACGACCGGCACATACCTTGAATTTTCACAAAGCCAAAATAAAGAGCCTTCACAAGAGAAGAAAAAAACCTCATATTGCTTGAAAATGAAAGAAAGAGGAACAAAACCAGTTGTGAAAGAAGCTAAAGGAGGGTGCTGTTTTTAAGCCTAAGAAAGCATACATCTGAGATCACCACTGCTTAGTCTGGAAGAATTATCTGTCTAGAGAAAGGTGCTGAGCTGGACTTCCTCTCTGGAGACATACACAGTAACAAATACAATTGATTAAATTTACCAATTACACAAATTAAAAAAGAAAGGTGATAGGAACATAAAAATTGTCATCTATACCATCTATACATTAGTATAGACAACTTCTACAGCATTTCCAGGACGTACTTCCTAACATTGGCTGACTCAAGAATGAAAGGTACGTTAATCAACAGATCACAGATTAATTAGTCACAGCAGGATCTTTCATTACTTGGGCAGAAATAAAACCCACACAGCTATCTACCTGCTGATGAGAAAATAACAGAAGTGTTATTTGGTTTACTTAATCTTTAAAATACTTGGTACAGACAGAGGGGTCAACACCTTGAAGACAGTATAGAATCACAGAATCACAGAATGTTAAGGGTTGGGAGGGACCTCTAGAGATCATCTGGTCCAACCCCCCTGCCAGAGTAGGTTTGCCTACAGCAGGCTGCACAGGGTGGCGTCCAGGCAGGTTTGGAATGTCTCCAGTGTCGGAGACTCCACCACCTCTCTGGGCAGCCTCTTCCAGTGCTCTGACACCCTCAAAGTAAGGAAGTTCCTCCTCATGTTGAGATGGGAATTCCTATATTCGAGTTTGTACCCATTGCCTCTTGTCCTATCACTGGGCACCTCTGAAAAAAGACTACCCCCAATAATAGCTTGTATTAATTGCACTCTACGCAAGAACCAGTAGTATTACAGATCAGCTCAAGCAAAAGAAGAGAAAGGTGAAGCACTTTAGGCAAGACGTTACTGAAAAAATCCACCCAACTGACACACCCAAGGCATGAATATCACAGAAAATTTCAAAAGGACAAAAAAGAAAATTATTTTTATTTACATGGAAACTAATGAGTCTCTACATAACCCTACCAAGAGCACTAAGATTGATTTATTCAACACTGCATCAGCTCTTCCCTTGAAAATTTATGCATGAATACAGTACAACCTACTGTAAAACCTACTGGAAGTGTTGAGCGCTCTCAAAATATCCCAGGTGGGGCATTTTGCCCTTAAACCAGTTCACAAAAATCTGCCAGAGGACTGAACTTAGAAGACTTCTGGTACCATTCAAAATTTCTTTCAACATCTTATACCTTGCCTCTTGATGCCTTCTCTCCTTAATGTCTTTGGAAGCACTTGTAATTGCAGGCAGCACAAAGGAAACTGTTAGGACAAGACACTTAACTGACACAAGCAGCAAGAGAAAATTATAGATAGTTTGACAGAATTCCTAAAATTTAGCCAAGTTATATTACTTTGGGGCATTGAAGAATGAAAAGTTAGGGCAACACCATTTACAAGTTAGGATAGTTCTGCTTTTCAATATTTGGTCTAGCGCTAGTCAGGAAGCAAAAGGATCAGAGAGATGTTCTCTGCTGGATACGGTGCTGCTACTTCTAAGCAGCCTTGGCAAAATACGCAGATTTGATGCCTAAATTACTTGGGGGCGGTTACATGCTTTTGTTTCCGTAAGACAGTTTCCACTGTAGTCATAAAAATGCATGGTTTATATCTAACAAAGGCTGAGGTAGGTTGGAATAAGCTTGTGTTGTCAAGTCTACACCCTTTTTAATATGGTGAGAAGAACTGTTTTGCCTAAGTGTAAGCCATTGCTTCCAAATTGCTGCCACCACTATTTCGTTTTCTAATAATTACTTAGAGGAAAACTGAGCTGCTTTTATAGCCAGAACCAGAAGCATATATTTACAAAGCTAAAAGGAAAATGGATAGGTCTGATGATAAGGTGATATCCTAAGACCTGTTTAGTGAGCTTGCTACGTTTTGCAGCAGATAAGCACGAAGGACAGACACAGGAGGTGGACCAGGAGTCCTTCTGGAGTTCCTGCCAGCTAGGGAGGACACAGCCCAGAGCCAGGGACACAGAATCGGGTAAGACAGAGGCTTATCCTTTACAGATGGTGAGAATGACAGACAATTAATTTAGGCAAAAGAAATACAAAACATAATTCTTCAAATATTTTCTCACATAAATTCTTAAATCATTCAGTCAAATCCAATGTGAAAAAAAACCCCTAACTTGGTAAAATCTGACATCCTCTTTTGTCTCTCAACATCTGCTGAGTGGTCAGCTATTGATTTCTGCTATGCCTGGCACTGATGTAGCAGAAAAGTGGTGAATAAATACTTGCCAATAGTCAGTGTCCTCTAAATTAGCAACTTTGTATATATTCCACATTTTTGTCAGCAGTGTATGCCTCCAAGACCTAAAAAATAAAGAAATCTTGCAATTTTCTCCTTTGCTACAGTGTAACGGTATCCCTTTAAATCAGCCTTGTTAATACAAAATACTACAAAAATCTCATCTTAATTTCAATATTTATGCTTCTCTAAGGCTCTGAGTTCCACTGCAGATTTTAAAGTTACTTGCTTTTGTAGTGCTATCAGCACAGAGAATATTCTAGCAGTTTCTACATTCTGCAGGATACCACTTTTGCAGTACTATGGATTTTCATTTTATCTGAACTTCAAAATCTGAATTGAAAAAGTCTCATGTTGCTCTCCCACAGCAAAGAGCTTCCCACTCCTCACGTGCCATCTTTAAGAATTTGCTTGAGTAATTGTCAGCTTCCTAGTCAAGTTTGTTATTGAAAGTGATATATCATATAATTGTACATACTGAAACAGTAATTCTACCAATGAGACTTTAAAAATATAAGGAAAGCTTAAGTGATGTATGGAGGTCCAAATAAGATACATCAGATTAACATGTAGTTATTGATTTACAGTTTAACATATGTGAAAGCTCCTCATTTAATAAAAACTTGGGGAGTCATTTGAAAATCTACACAAATAAGACTTCCATACCCCACAAATGTATTGCTTGAAACACGCATCCTAAACAACTGATTTAATGCCAAGACTGTATGTATGCTAAATGATAAATCATTTACAAAACTTTCGGTTGTTCTTCTTAAAAGGAGGAACAAAGACTTGCCTTCACCCTACCGCACACTGGGCAGCTGCAATACCAGTGCTTCAAAGAAGTGTCAACTCAAAAGCACGTTGCCAAAGTGTAGAGCTATGCATCCATTAACACCAGCTGACCCGATGCATGACTTAGCTGAGCAGGGCTATAGGGTGTGCTCTTCCTCTGAGCTCTCAAAAATTTCAGACACATACAGAATACACAAAATACAATTTTTAAACATTTACCTAGGAATATTTTTCAATCATATCCTACAAGACTGACTTATGCATAGCTTCATTTAGTAATTTTAGTATGAAGGTGTCCATAAAATAAGCTGCTCTTCCAACTATAGAAGTCTTAAAATTCTTCAACGAAAAGTATCTCAGACATAAACATAGATCCTTCATTACAACCACCACAGTATGGTCAGTAATTATAATGCTGAATATTTTTAGCCAAAAACAAGCATTATTTCAATGCAACCAAGGCTCATTTTGACAAGTTTCTGAAACAAATGCCTCATCACTGTCACATCAACCAGTACTGCTACCAAAAAAAGTTAAAACCCAGCCTTGATGCCACTCCTTCTTTGTGCTGACACACGATTTTTGTTTTGCCATGCTGCAAACAGACTGAAGACTAACCTTCCTTGCAGCTCCCAGAACACTCTCCAGCTGGACTCGCACACTAATACAATTTGGGCTGAGTGCTATTAGTTCTTTCAGCAGTAGCACAGACTTAGGCCAGGTTAAAATCTGAACTTCAGCCTAGAGGAACAGCTGCTATTGTTGGATCCCAGTTTTTCCTAATTAAACCAGAAGGACACTTCATAAATGCCACAGAGGCCTGTATGCCTCTTCAAGTACTCAAAAATTATGGGTAACCATTTCTGTACTCTTATTTACACAACTGACACCCTCCAAATCAACCACACTTCCCCATCCAAGCACCTTCAAAAGGTTGTCCACTATATTCAGAAACAGTGTGAAAAGTGAATTCCAGAATCTGTAAAAAAAGACGCCTCACTAAAAATAAAAAAGGGCTCTACAGAAAAACTAGTTGAAAAGAGTCTGACCACATATGGAATGCACAGTTTAATTTTTTCCCCTTCACTTTGTTCTGTTTTTCATTAAGTAGGAAAACCCTTTGAGTTTTGGGGCTTGGTTGTTTGGGGTTTTTTTGTTTTGTTTTTTTTTCCAATGAAAAGTGCTCGTCTCATTTTCCTAAAAGTCACCGTAACCTGGCTTGGGAAAAGATGCTGACAAGCACATAATACTGAAATGAAAATAGTCATTTAAATTTTACAGTTTTTGAAGACGTGCAATTACTGAAAAACTAGAAAAAAAAATGAGAAAAAACACAAACCTTGAAACAAACAAGTCTAATAGTGACCTCAGTGCCACGTTAAAAAAGTGGTTTTCTGTAGTGTTTTATCCATTAACATCTGTCATGCTAATCATCCTTGCCATGTTCCGATGGGAAACCTCTTAAAGGAACTAGCGATCTTGGAGACACCAGCTCTCGTTATTTTCCAGTGGTAACTTTATGCTGGTTATGTTACATATCTACCAACACTAAAATGATGTAAGGAATACTAGAAAAAGATAGTTTGCCACATCAGATTGGTCGATAGAAAAAGAGCCACGTCAAAGAAATACACTGGTATCGATATAAAAAACAACAACAACAACAACCCAACAGCCAGATGAGGTAAAGAACTACAAAACCAAGTCACAGCTGAGGCAGCAACTGCCAAGGAATTTGCACTGATTCTAATATTAAAAAGTCTGGATTCTTCCTAGCTGTTTCCAAATGTTATGGCTAAAATAGGTCACTGTGTGGTACAACATCCTTGTAAAAGGGAGGGGGAACTTCTGCAGTCTCAATAATGTCAGTTATTCTTCAAACTTACTATGATTAAAAAAACATAGCCAGTTTTTGTACTTGAATGTCCAGAGTGTTAGCAGGAAGTCAGTTCTCAAAAGCAAAGGCAAGACAACAGCCAAGTCAAGATCACAAAAATGAAGGCATAAATGAAGCAGCCTAAAAGATAGGGAATAAAAAGAAGCTATCAGATTCAGTACTTGTGTTGCACCGTAAGGTGTCTCAAACACAGAAGGTAAACCAACATGCAAGCACACACCAGACTCATCAGAATGGGATAAGGGGGACTGGGAGAAGAGAAAGTTGTAAAGTTTTTAAGAAGTACAAGGAAGTTTGAATAAAATTAGAAAATAAACTGCTATCTATATCTGAAAAATAATATCTATATGCAGACAGCCATAATTTATGCTGCTTCTGAACAAAACATCTCAAAAGTGAAGCACTTAAGCCACACAGACTAGTCTGAGAAAAAGCGAGGACAAGAGTCCCAAATCAACTATTATACCAGAAGAGCAGTACTAGTCACCCCAACATCCAATTATTCCACAGTGAAATAGTCCTACAGAAAAATCAAACAGAAAGCTGTGGAAAATGGTTTTAGGCAAGATTCAGAGTTCAGCAAAAACCTCTGCTGCACTGGGCTATGTTACAGTGCACATCAATAAACACTCTGCTCTCCCAAGAATATTTCTTCCAAAATTAAACTCACCATAAACAACCAAAACAAACTTTCTCTTTACAGTATGTGTTTCAAGTTAACTACTTTTTACAGTTTGATGCACATGTATCTATACTGTAAAACAAAGATCAATGTTGTCGCTACTACCCCTCCGAAACATCGTCTTTCCTTCCAAATTTCCATGGAGGTTTCTGGTTTTTTTCCTTTCTTCTCCCCACCTATCTCTAATAATGCTTATTTTGAATTATAGGCCTAAATTGTTCCAGAGATAATTCAGGTACTGAAACAACCAACAGACTTAGTTGTAATTTGATGTAATTTGCCGCTTCTACCACTCGATTTCTGTTCTAGAACATTCTCCATTCCCCCAACTGGAGATGCATCACTGCAATCTCTATTGGGATAACTGCACTTTTTCCTTCAACTATACAGGTAATTTCAAAAATAAAAAAATTCCTTCTCTACTAGCTAACTTCCTAATTACTGGTAAAGGAGCATCCTCCTGTCTCTAGCCTGCTGCAAAAAGAATGAGATGCATACTCTTGTCTCTTCTTAGATGCAAGGGCTTCCCCTCTCCCCATCTTGACCATGAGCTGTGTCTTTTTGCTGCTTAAAACAATCCTGAAGGACTTGACAAAGTTAGCATATTTCTGGGTCAAAATTTTTCCCAAAACTCCTTTTGAAAGGAGTCATTCAAAGGTTATTCAGTAAAGATTTAAGTTGAAAGACTTCTTTAAAAATAAAGTATTTCAACCAGCAACTCCTGAAGTCCTTGTAACAGGCCTACCAAAGGTATTTTGGAAAAAAGCATATGCTGAAATTGCATTTTTTTGGTCTTGCTTGTTTTTAGGAGGGCTTCAATGGAATGATTAAAAGGGCAGGTTACCATGAGTGA
Organism: Chionis minor; assembly: GCA_013398295.1. Classification (NCBI taxonomy): domain Eukaryota; kingdom Metazoa; phylum Chordata; class Aves; order Charadriiformes; family Chionidae; genus Chionis; species Chionis minor. The sequence goes on from VZSF01010093.1 coordinate 62,742, forward strand.
GGGAGATCAGATAAAGTGACCTGGATCACTTCTTCCAGTAACAAAGTATAGATTTTTTTTTAAAAAAAAAAAATCATTATTTAATTATTTAAGTATAAATAGCCTATAAAGAGCTACATCAAGATTTTTTTAAGTGATTGGAAAATGGTAATGTCTACAGCACAGGAAGGAATATAAAGGTCATTTTCAGCTATAATACTTCTAATAGAAGAAATAAGATACTCTTCAGCATTAAATTTATTATTTCAAATCAGGTCAGACTTGCTCAAAGCTACATTGATTTCAGAGTGTTTGTATAGAAGCATAAAAAAAATTGGTCACATTTTTATTACCAACCAGATTTTAAAGATATTTCACTCATTTCTTTTTGCTGTTTGGAATAATTTCCTGATCTTAAAGATCATTACAACTATTGGCCTTTAGTCAGCAAACGTTTGGAAGCCCCTCACGTTTACTACAGACATACCACACCTGCCTTCCTGTGTGCTTAACTTCTACATGCTTAACTGATAAATGTCAAAAATGGGAACAGAGAGGGGAAAAAAATAAATTAAAACCCCATCATCCATCAAAAAGGAAAGAGAACTACCCGCTAATTTCCTCATTTGGAAAAGCAAACACAGCAAGCCCGCTGCAGATCCTCAGGTGCTACCTGCCTATGGTAAACACCTTGACATTTATGGAATTGGGACAAACAAGCTTGAAGCTTTTAACACTGACAAGTTTGGAACAGCTGGCAGACCAATCTATCAGTAAAAAGCAGTCAGAATTACTCTGGCTAATTCCATTTAACTTGAAACATGCAAGTTACAGCTTACAGCCTACTTGTTAAATATGTCATGTGCTTTTATGGATTCTCAGAGTTTCTTCACATAAAAATCCCCAGACTTCTAAAACTTGCTACTAGACTCCTTCCTGCTTTTTCTCCTTTTAAAGAAATCAGCACCACTTGACAGAAAATAGGAACTACTTTCTGCATACAAGAAAAGCCAAACACTGCAAGATTTGCATAAGAAGTTGTACTACAGGAACTAATTAAGACTTGACTACACCTAAGGCCACATTTAAACTTTTACTGGAACAGCAGCTATGTTCAGAAAAATTGTCTTCATTGGTAAACAGTTAATATGGACTTAATTGCAAGTACATACTTACAAAAGTGTTTATAAATTTTTATACATTTTTATTGCACCAATTGTTCCATAACTGGAAGAGCAGAATTCAATATTCTAGACATCAGTGACCATCACTTCCTACCAGGTAGTTAGTGCAGGTTCCTCTTTCAGCCTTCTTGCCTCTCTTTTTCTCTTCCTGAAAAGCATCCTCAGCATAAGCCTCAAGGCAGACAGACTGAATGCTAATTAGGAAATGGATCCTATTAGATGTAATCCTAGACAGAATCTTTTGATTTAGCACTTTTTCTGAAAGAAACTGAGTTCACATGCTGCCAGGCTGCCCCACAACGCGAATGAAAGCCCAGTAAATGGGAAACACTGAGATTCACTTCAAAAATGGAATTAAGATCAGAGCTAGAACTCCGTTGTAGATGCAACCATCTATCATGCTGTTTTGTCAGACCTGAAACACAAGTGAGACCTGTTGGCCAGTAACACTTTTGCTAACTTATCAGCCAAATAATACCAACTGTAGAATAGAAAAAGCTTATTTATATTGTCCCTCAGTGGGGGGGGGGGGGGGGGGTTCAAACAATCCTATAAGAACTTTGCAAAACCAGAGTCTATATAATTACATGACATTTGTAGTCTTTGGCACCTTTTGAAATTCTTCAAGAAGCCCCAGTGCCATCTAGTGAGGGGGTGGAGTAGAAGGAAACTAACAACAGGCAGCATGATCACTTAGTCTTCCATCCATAAGGAAGAACAACAAATATTCTGGTGCCAGACAAAAGGTATGAGGAAAAAACAGTGCTGATACTTTACACAGACATCTGCAAACCTGAGTTAGGCTATAAAAGCACGCATTTTTAAATATGAATGCAGAATACTTCCCCTGTGTCAAGGGCTCTTTCACATAGCCACTGCTGGGTTTAGTTATCTAAAAGCTTTTTCCCAGATAAACTATACAATTATAAGGGTATAATTTATATTCAATCCTGAAAGGAAACAAACTTCCCTTCTCCCCCTTTCCTCAAAACCTAAGGGTCTGTCTTCTCACACTCAGGGGAGGGGACTGAGGAAGTAAGCTTTTATTCAACCAGGAGAGGAACACACCCAAAACAGTTTTTTCCTTATATTCTATTTCATATACATCTGTATTAATGCTTTTGGACTCCAGCTTCCTTACACAGAGCCTTGTTGTTGGCCTGTTTACTCCTTTTCCCTTCAAGCGCAGAAGCTTATTTCCTCTACAGCAGAGCAATACTTGCTAGTCCTCCGCCTCTCAGACTATCGAAAGCAGCCCCCATCAAGTCAAGGGCCACCAACGCACCAAAAGACAGCGGTGATTTGCCAACGAAGGCAGAAGGATTCACGAAGAATAGCAGGAATGCTCCTCTTTCCAGAGCCAAAGCTGAAAATTATAATAATGTTGGTGCCTTGGAAGTGGAGTATAATTATTGGGAGCAACTAGTTGACTCCACTATCAAACAGGGACTAGAAATTAGTTCTCTCAACCTTCTCTTCAGGAATCCCGCCCAAGAAAACAAACCTGAAATAGCCTATGTGAAACCATGCAATTCTTGCAACCACACTCCTACTCTCAGAGATTTCATAACCCACCAAATACATTTTATTCACAATTCTATGATTAGTCCATTGACCCAGGCAGCAACAACCTGCAGAATATGGTTAGACTATTTTGAGTAATATTTTGACAAGTATATATAAGCATCTTCCAGGGAAAGTAATTTAGCACCTTTGGATCATAGGGGAGGAAACTTAATGCAATCTCTGCCCTCACAGTTCTGAAAATGAAGGATGGCACAGTACGTAGCAAACATACTCCTACCTGGCATGTGTTATTATGCACCAGATCACATAAGACTTCATAAAAAACAACATATTTGAGAACCTTTCTGCATACAGGCTTTATGTAAAACTAAATAAATCATTGCTACTGAAAAATAAAACCAAAAAACCCCACACCACTTCAGCTTTAAAGTTGTCCTTATCTTTTTTACTCGCTTCTTTCCAAAAGCACTATGGGAACCAAAGCATAGATAAAATACTATATAGTACTTCAGTGCATTTAAGTGAGAAGGATCAACATTAAACAACTACTACATTTCATATACCCTCAAACAAAAAGTGCCAAGAAAAACATGCCTCTAACAAGACAGAAAGGTCTATTAATTCATCCTGTTCCTAGCATACACAAACAGTGCCTCGTTTTGATTTATGACCAATGCTGACTACTAATTAACAGGCTTAGAACGAGATACTAAGAAGCCTGTTCTGAAAGGCAAGCTAGAGTAGTTTCGACAAGCTTGAGTAGTTAGATTATCAACATAGTAGAAGTCATAGTCACCATGCATAAACTCGAATATAGCCTACAGGGAACAGAGATGGTAAAAAACCCAAACAAAAACCCCACCAAAAAACCCACACCGCCTTTCAAAAGCAGCATTATGCAACAACAAATATACACAAATAAAAAAGGTAAAATTTTACTGCATTTTAACAAAACTTATAGTTCATTGGGATTTCTTTATATGAAGTATTCAGAGTTTTCTTTGCTACTTTGCAAGACTCTCACAAAACCAGCCAAAACACGGAATGGTAATTTCCATATCCAGGTTTTGTTTATGAAAAATATATAAAATCCATATTCCTATACTGAAGGTCTCTATAACTACTTTAGAGTGAAATGAAACATCTCAAGTTCTTTGCTGAAGAAGGCAAAGAACTTAGGAATAGCTTCCATGTATTATTTTGCATTCTTTACAGCCATACTGGACTTTGAAAAGAAAACCAGTATGTTCTGCTGTTCTGGATGCAGCTCATTTATTATGATCTATAGTTTTAGATGGAGACTTCAGATTAAAATATTATGCCAAACACCCTTCTTTGAAGCCAGTAAACTGACCCAGCTTCTCAGCCAGCTACAAGGCAAAAAGTGAGAAAACCCTTCAGAATGGCAATAGTCAACAGATCCATAGCATGATTCGGACCACAAACAAGTGGACCGCTACATCTGTGTAGGAACTAATTCTGCACTTAACCTTTAAAATGTTTGTCTTTGTTAGACATGACTCATTTAAGTCGGGGGATAAAAAAAAAGTTACCCAGAGGATTACTGAATGCATTTAGGGATACTTTGACGACAGAAAGGGCAGGACCAAAATATATTTAAGCCTTCAAGAGGAACCACCCAATGAGCTCACATGTAACAAAAATGGGAAAAAAAAACCCTGATGAAAGAGGTATGGAGAAGAATTTACGCTTATAAAAAGGCCCCATGATACAATATTCACACCAATTCCAAAAGCTTAAGTGGAACACTGGCCTCCCCAATAGATCTGCTTTGTATTTGTAACAAACAGTATTAAGTGGCATCTCATTTATCCTAACCTTTTAGGGAAACACTGTATACCACCTCTGCCTCACTCAACTGCATGATCACAACGTGTCGTCTTAGAACAGAAATTTGCCTTTATTAGCAGATCTGATCAAGGCAACTTCTCTATGAGCCACAGCGCTCTGCTGTCCCTGCCTATCTTATCACCAACCAGCCACGTGGTTTCCACTTGAGCAGCACCCAGTGCTAAATCTGAATTGTGGGATTTCATAGAATCATAGAATGGTTTAGGTTGGAAGGGACCTTGCAGATCACTGAGTTCCAACCCCCCTGCCATAGCCAGGGACACCTCCCACTAGACCAGGTTGCCCAAGGAACCGAGAGAGCAGCACACAGCAGGAATATCTGTCCTAGTCGCATTTTTCCACCTTTTTATCCACAGAAATTCAATTGCTAATTATTTTTGCAAATCAAAACTTACATCTCAAGACTAAGCAGCAATACAAGTAGTCTCCTTTGTCTTCTGTTTTCACTCTCCCTTTCAGTACTTTCCCACCTTCACACCCAGCACATCCAAGTCCTCACTTTCTCCCAGAATAGCTTCAAGAACCACAGCTTTTGCTTGCTTCTAGAAGCAGATAATTCTGAAGCTATACATATGTTTTGACATATGCAGTCACTTTATTAGAATATGTGGAAAGAGCTAAAGATGTTTTTGAACAGTAAGTAATAAGCCTTCCGGAAAGGGTCCAAAGAACATCAACAAAAAAGCTCCAGCCAGAAACATCAGAAACAAGAGCTCTAACAATTTACTGGACATGAAAGGAGGCTAAATATACCCAACAGTACTGCTATGACACAGCAGCTTGAACAAAACAGGTAGAAAGACATATAAAATATGGTCCTTGGTCTTCCATTTTCAGAACTATAAACAAGGCTCAATTTAACTAAAGTCATATGTGATCATTTACAGAAACAAAGATGGTCTTTTTAGTTATCTCAGTCTTCATAGCCTGAAAATAAAAGTTTCTCAGTTGCTTATTCCTGCTCTTTTTTTTTGAAGACACCTCATTTAAAAGCTTCTTACTGTATCAAGAAAACACAGCTGAGGTTTTTTTAGTCCTCTTGCTCTATATGTAACAAAATCTATCATAAAACTTCAGCTATGAAGAGGCTTTATATAAAAATCCAAAGGGGGGGGAGAAATCTTACACAGTAAATTGAGACAGCAGCTCATTAAAAGCAAGAAGAGCTGCATATTTATGCCTTTTATAATAAATAGGTAACATTTGAGGTGTTTATGTCACTCAGACAATACTGTCAGTACTAGTATATGCACCAGAAATACCTTCTGTGAAAAAAATGGATATTTTAAAAAGACAGGAAAAATGGAGAAAATTCTCAGGAGAGGAAATATACAGCAACTACTGCCAAACTAAATTTGGCATATATACCCACCTCTCTATAAGATACCACAACCTGCAAAATTTCTAAGTGTGTCAAAGTTAATCTTTTATCTTTTCTGTAGAGTTAAAAGTGCTAGAGGTTCTCAAATTCTTAGCTAGTAAGAGCCAGCCTCAAGCTTCATCTAAAGTACATTGAGAGTGGGTACTGTTAGAACAATGCATCTACCCGAAGAAAACAAACAGCTTTTAAGATGTGATGCTTTTTCTAGGAAGTACTGACTCCACTAGTACACTTGCAAAGTCCTAGTTCTCAGTAGCTGGACAATTAGCAAACAGCTTTCTCCTCCTTATTAAAAACCTACAAGAAAACAACAAGGAAAAAGAAAAACAAAACAAAAAAATCATCACTTTATTATTGATTAGATAGGGACGTGGTTCTGGAGAATTAGAAGTTTTACAGGATCCAAGTATATGGATGAAAACGCAAATTAAGCCTTTAACCACTTACCTGGGGAGAGAGGGCAACTTCAAGAGCGAGCATTCCACAAAACATGAATATGAACAGCACATAGAACAAGTTAATGAAATGCCTCCCCAAAACCACAAAATACAGTCAGTAAAGATTCATCTTTACTGAGGCTAGGGCTCTAACCTTAGTGCTTGCATTTGGCAAGTCAAGGACAACCTAAACTTAGAAAGCCATATCTAAATTAAATCACTTAGAAACATACAAACAAGTAAAGAACACAACATCATTAGCGAAGCATGGTTATTGGGCTTTTTTTTAAACTACTATTTCATTTAATAAACTGTTATTTAAATAGTAATCATATTCAACATTCATGAACTTCATTGTACTGTTTAAGCTGACAGCAGCAGTCAGTTAAGGAAATTGGTAAATGCACAATGTTGACAAACATAGCCTTATTTGAATAAGCAGAAAAAATCCACTGCATCTGCCATCATCTCATCTTACTAGTAACAGGGAAGCTTTTCTTGTCCTGCTTTCCAATGGTACAAAAAAAGATGCAATAACTATCAGGTTTAAAATGCTAAAAGAATAGGATAATCAACTACAGGTTTACTCATTAATTATATCACCTTTTAACAATTTATTAAAAGACACACATAGAAAAAGGTCTTCACACTGCATATTCAAATTAGTATAATTCAAATAAGAACTGTCATACGCAATTTAATTGAACGCTAGTTTCTATCTGAGGCAATACTATTTAATCTTTGGTTAAAAAAACCCCCTACCTTTTAATTAAATATTCACAGTATATGGTTAATGCAAAACTGAAAATGGTCTAACTTTACCTGATTAGCAACTGTAAAGCCTGTCAGGACACAAATTTAGCCACAGAAAAATTCTAAAAGGGTATTAGATTCACAAAAGATTTCAGACTCATTTCAAACTGTCAACAACGTCTTCCATCTTCCTGAACTCTACTTCTGGTTGCGTAAAAGCATTTTTGCAGTTCAGTCTTTTTTAAGGCAAAATGAAACCACTTACGTGGTAAAATGAGAAAGCTGAATCGTTAAGACTTCTATGCAGCACCTCACCCATATGATGAGCCTCTAGATTAATGTTGTCTGTCTCTGGAAACGCTTAGACTATCAAGTTGACATCACAAATGGATTTGACCGAAACATTTGTCAAGTAATTTTAATAACCAGACTGGAGAGCCTATGCTTCATCAGAAGTTCAAGAATACAACACACATACCAGACCACTATGTACACTAATTTATTCACTAAGACATACATGCACTGGATCAAATATGCTCTACCATACCTACAGTATTAAAACATGACTGTGCAGTAAATGTCAACAGGATAATCCAGATGGATTTGACCTTTGACTTTCTAAACAGTGGTATACAGCAATAAAATAACCTATAGAAAAATGAACTGACATTTTGCACAAACTCAGGATTTTGCTTTTTCCTTGTGTTCCTCCACTTAAAACATACATTGCTTCTCCAGATATTACATAGCCATAGCTAACACACAAAAGACCTTTCAGAAAACTCCAGTTTCAACTGTGACCCCACGTACAAGGAAAAATAAAAAAAATCTAGCCTGAAACACAACTGCTCTTTCAACATCAACATAAAGTCAGAAAATTGCTCGCTAACATTTTAAAAGAATTCAGTAAGCCTTGTCAATAAAAACTATGTACAGAACTTAACACCTTTGGTCTGACAGGTGCTCCATACCAGTACTTTCTTGAAACACTCATAAACTGTCATTAATTGTGACCTCAAAATGGGACCTAGCTTATTTTATCTAATTCAATATCCTTCTCCTGACAGAGGACAAAAGCAGATGACCAAGAAAAAGCACATGAAAGTGCTTTGTACAGGGACTGAACCAGACAACTTTGAGAGATTCCATCCAACCTGAACTGTTCCATGTTTCTGTAAAAAGGTATGCAAGCAAGCAGTAATATTTCCTTGAAACATCATTTATCTCCCGCAGTTTATGGTGCTAATTGATAGAGATCTTTATTTTGACCTCTTAATGATATGTGCCTGTGAAAAGTTGCAAACATTAAACAAGAAAGCAAGCATCATCTACAGCCAGGCCCTGATGCTATTAAACTCAAAATTTATTTCTCAAAAATAAAAGGCACCGACTTCAGCTAGTCATAAACTCTGAGCAAGAAATGGCTGCTTAACACTTACTAGCAGGAGGGCTATTCTGAAGCCTTTTTAAAAGATGTCCATAGATGCACAGTCAGGAAACTGCAGGAGGCATGCAACTGGAGACTTCTTCATTCATCTTTACAGATGCCTGCTTTCTCCAAATTAGTACCATGCCATGATTTCAGCTGCTGTCACTATGCTGATCTTCCTTCTGATTTCCTGTATTTTCTATTTATCCTGCTGTCCGAATCCTTGCCTGATCTCAGTCAGACACTCAACACAATTTAATAGGCATTAAAAACATAATTACAGTATCCTACACTATGCCCCCAAGTGCAAATTACTTCTAAGAAATTAAGTTTATTTTTAGCAAAAACCCAGACATATAGAAAACTTCAGGAGAGTGACAAAACTGAGGGACAAAAAGATATATATACACACACTGCCTAGAAGTTTGTCTGTTGATTACATAGTAGAGTTGATATTTTGAACTTGCAGGTCTCAACTCCTTTCTAATTAGACAGGTTTATAAAAATGTTTTGCAATTAGTTGTAGAATAAATGCTTTTTGTTGTTACTTAAAGCAGAAGCTGTTTTTGAGTAGGACCTCAAACAGTCCAAGTATCTGCAAAGTACATAAAATACTTCCTCTGAGTCAGTTTTATTTTATTCAGTTATCTGCATGCTTGCCATTTGACCTATATCAACCAAAGCAGATAAATTCACGGACAAATAAAAATTTGGACACTGCCCCCAGTTCAAACCACAGTCTAACAGTATATAAAAATCACATGCTTTTACTTACTGTATGGACTGAAATAGATGCCAATAATTCAAGCCAAATTGTTCCAATTCAAGGAGTACTTAAGGCTAGAATCTGGCCCGATCATCCAAGTCTCAACTCATTTCTTCACATTCAGTTACTGAAAAAGTTTCGTCATAGAGTGACCTCACTATTAAACAGTTCAACAGCAGCAGGTAAAAGAACCAAATGAACTGTATTTCAGAAACACAGTATGTATTCCCTCATAAGTACAAAGATTTAGTTTTCCAACCACTAGACTGTCTTAGTCTATTAAGTGAATTAATAAGCAATGTGTATTGTCGGATTAAGCTCTACTTGTATTGTGGCAGAAACACTATTGATTTTGCAAAACCATCAGTAGAGGACCTTTCCCTGCAGTGGTAATTCGTTTAGTTTTTTAGTCTCAGTTACTCAGGAAAAAGTAGGAGACAAAATATACCCTTGAAATAATTGTTCAAATAGAATTTTTAAATACTGTAAGCACCCCAGACCATAGAAGAATAAGAGTGGAAAAATTCCAGCACAACTTTACAAAAAAAGTTAGTGTTAAATGATGTTTTATTGATATAGTAATCCACATACAAGAGGGAATTTGGTGTAGCAGGCAAGATTGTGCTCTTCAAGGTCTGACTTCGCTAGGGTTTCAGTAAAGTCAATTAATGGGCCACAAATGGTAGTGCTGTGGAAAATACTTGGGGTGTGGGATAAGAGGCTTCACTCGTACTGTTCAGGCATTAGTCCCCTCACACAGGCTTCCAGAGTACATGGAAAGAAGGTGGCTAGGATTTTGCTTAACACTATTTCTTTATGCATCAGAAAACTCATACTAACAAGGTTACCTTTGGCATTTTCAGAGCAAGGAGTGCATACACTAAACATCTACAAAAAGATGATACAACTTCTTTTCACAACTTCAGTTCTATTGCTGGGAGCACAGAAGAATGGTTAGCTACACCCCACGGAACCATCCCAAAGATTTCTACATTCCCCAAGTCTTTTGCCAGAAGTCTGGAGATACAAGATTAGAATTCTGATGAGCAAAATATAGTTAGTTCAGAAGGAAAATCCCCCTAAAACTAATCAAAATTAGACTTGAAAACTATTTTACATTGCTAACCTCTCTATAGGTCATTAAGCAAAACACCATCATACGTTATCCAAGAACCAAGAAAACTGATATTCGGAGTCAAGCTTGTCTTCAGGTCCTTTAAAGAGATCCTTCTGTAACTTTCTTGTGCCATCCTACATGAAGACAATGGCATTTTTACTTTAGGGTATTACATTAATTGCTCAAAGGCCTCTTTGACAGACTGTGCCACTTGTCCTGTAAAGCATTTTCTGGGGGTGGGGAAAAAAAGAAAACAAACCAAATCCTCTTCATCAATAGCAGATGTAAATATCTAATAAGGAAAACAGTGAAGCAAAAATAACCGGAAACTGACAATAAACTTTCTCATACCTTGAACCAAGGAAGGACAGATGGTAAAAGAGAATTGCTGACTTTCAAGACAAACAAAAAAGTTTACTCTCAGAAAGCCTACAGCTCCCTTTTAACTCTGTAGCGTGGGACAGAAACTTTAACAATATCTCCTCATCAGAAAAATCATTTAGATGCAAAGACAAATTAATGGATCACAGTTTAATACAGATACAGAGTAAATGTTTTGCAGATTTACGTTATAGGGTTTGAGGAGATATTTATAGATGAAAGCTGAACTAGCTCTTTACCAGAATACTGTATCACAAGCGAACCAGACCTTTTGTGAGACAACTTCAGAATATTCCTGAGATTACCTCATTTGCTACAAAAATCAGCTTACTCCAAAAGAATACAAATCCAACTACATTTCTTGCAATAGTTCAAAATCCTTTAATCTAGTGAACTGTTGGTCTGACTAGTAACAACCACAGCCTTGATAACAGGTATTTCCATCCCAGTGGAACAACATATCATTTTATTATATCACTGGCAAGTAACATTTCAGGCAACAAAATACAGGTCTTAAATGAGACTAGATCAAGAACAGCAAGTTCCAAAACACTGGACAAACCAAAGATCAATGTCACTTGTTTGTAAAACATGTGGTTCTCTACCATGTTTTTGAATACCAAGCATAGTATTTCTGTCTTGACAGACAGAAAACATGGGCAATGTGGATCAAGGCAGCAATAATAACTGATGCATGTGTGCAATGAATTCCTTTTGTTGCTCCATGCCGTTTTAGCTTATCAGGTGTCACCAACTGCTTATCTGAAAATTATATTTTTCAACAGTGGTTTGTTTCACAGTTCTTCATTTTAACACATTGCTCGTTAGCCTGTACTACAAAGTGTTCCACAGACATCCAACAACTGCTCTCACCACTTAATTATATCTTTTTAACTGACTTGGCAATAGTAAATGGACCAAAGATTGAGGATTAGCTCATAAATTCAAAACTTTACAAATGACTTCAGACTGCAAAATTGCTATTTTAAAAAGCAATGCTGTTTGCAGTTAGAGATGTTGCCCAGGAATGCTTCAAATTCTTTTCCTATAAGCAAGTTGTCACCTTACACAGAAAGCAGCACTACTTCACACTTCCCAAGTAGTAAAATACCAGATCCAAATGCTGTTAGAACTGATACTTGCTGTCCTTATCCAGCCCTGCCGTTGCGTTGTCTTTCATTCTGCAGAAGGCCAAGTGTTTGATTCCCTTAAATCACAGACCATTTCTGCCCTTCTGGAGAAGCATCTGCCCCACAAAAATCACTCATTTAGCCTTCACAGCAGAAGTTTCATAAACAGAAATATCAGAATGATGGACTTTGCATTAGCTTTGACACACCTGTAATTTTGGATATAAGATAACAGCGTAATTTCTGGCTTAAAGCCTTGTTGATGATGGAAGTCAAAACTATTAGGCATACAAAACCAGAACTGCTTTTGAAATTAGCAAGTCAGAACCCTCCAAAACACTTTCACTTCAAGCCTAAGAGACGGAAAGGAACAGTATTGAATGGCATCGTTACACACTTAATACAGCTTCCATCAACACCGACAAACTTAGCACCATTACAACATACAGTGTAAGAGTTCTTACATTTGTGCTCTTGTAATGTGTAACAAAACTACCTACAGTGGAAAAACTGGGATGAAAATAAAGGCTGACAAGAACTCAAACAAATTTGATGAAACAGTCAGCTTCAGAAACCTTTCTTACACCCAACCACTGATAAGTCTAAATACTCTGCATTAAACATATCATGGTAAATGACTGGAAAAAAACATCAGACTAAAACACCAGGATAGAAGTGAGAAAAAAATTCTTCTGAGATGACGCTCATTCTCTTTAATAAAAGAAATTCTAGACAGGAGTATGGTATAAACTCTCATTTGTCAGTAAATGTGTTCAGAAGTGCAATAGAAAAACATCCGAAAGACAAGATGGAACAGTTGCATGTGATACTACATACAGAAAAACACTAGACAAAGGAACAAAATTTAAGAGTTTCAAATGGATTCGCAGTGAAAATCTGAACTGACTATTGCAAAATCAGCCAGAGGGAAAACATGCATATTGAATCACAACAGTCACATTTAATGGGTCACTGTGGCTTTACTACAATTGGAAGTTTAGACCATAAATACTCCATCCAAGAATACCACTTTGGTTTCAACATTAACCTTTTCATTCATGAAATTGCCAGCATTTCTTCATACAGTAGGCAAGCCTAACATTTTCAGTCAACAATAAAGATACAGGTTTCCACTCGTACAGCATTTATCTACACAAAAACTTGACTTCTACTTTCAATCTCACTCTGGGCTCATAGCAAAGATGGTCCCCAAAACAGTCCTGTAGTAACCTGGCACCTGATTATCCAGGGCTAAGGAACCAGGAGCAGTAGTAATGTGACTTCTAAACAGGTCATTGCTTACAAGATGTGCAACATTTAGGTCATATCCTACCAATGCACCATGACAGCTCAGGACAATCTACTGACTCTTAAGGGTAGAATCAAAACAAATGTTGGCCACCAGATAACCAATTTAAGAAGTAAAATGTATCCATTACTTAGGTACCTTCTCTAAGATGTGTTTAAGTTCACACATTATACTAAACATCATTATGTCTGAGCATCTACAAAAGTGTCACTAGAGCACCATGCAGCGGCTATTCTTATTCCAATATCAAAAAAACCCCAGATTCATTCATTCCGGTTAAATTTCAACCTAGAAACTTGTCACCAATAGGAACAAGGACCAGGCTCAAATGCTGATCTCCCCATAATGAACAAATGTACTATACTACATGAAATATCAACAGAGTAACTGTGTTTGTGTGCACACGCACACATACTCAGATATGCAAAATCAGCAAGAATGTGAAAAACTGGTAAGGTAGGACAAAAAAAAAATCACCTAGAGGAAAAAATATTTATGTAGTTAGAAACACAGCAAAAGTTACAACTGGCCTGAAGACAGCTAATATAATGACAGAATTATATAGGTAAGTACTGAAAAACTCCATAAAGCTTAAAAAAAACAGTGAAGATGACACCTACACAATGCAGGGCACACTACCTCATTAGACAGTTTTCATTAAATTCCCTGAATTCCTCTGTTAGATACCATTTTTAAATACAGAGAGAAGTAAAAGAATTCATACCATTTGTTATAAGGTTAACAAGGAAATGATATATGAAATAGAAAAAAAGGAAGTGTTTCCAACAGAATCCTAACTTGTTTAAAGAAATAAAAAAACAATTAGATTACAGGCAGATTTCTGCCAAATTGCGGGTTCACATCCACACACTTAGGTAGATGTCTCGTCTCTCAAAAAATCTTTGCCAGGAAACAAAGAATTTTAAAAGAGAAATTAGGCTCTGACCAATATGCTGCCACACAAGAAACAGTTCAGTTTAGTTTAAATACAACCATCAAAGCTTTACAAAACCTTTCCTTAATTTTTCAAAGCAATATTTTAATTTAATACTACTTGGTACTTGATGTTAGCTATCAGAACTCAAGATTCATATGGCAGCAAGCATCCAGTAAGAGATACCATACTGAAGTTGGCTTTCATATAAACTACTCAAGAAGCTTTGCATCCAAACAGTTAATAAATAAAATAAAAACACAAAGGCTTTTGAAAGTTGTCCAGTAAGCACTATAATTCAAATTAATGTTGTAGCTGCAAACAATGAAAAATTGAGAACTGAAAACCAGTCATTTTAAATACCAGCTTCAGTTCTCACCACTAGAGTCCTTAAGCATCCTTCAATACAAGTCTAAGCTATTGCACAGTGATGGAAATGCTTAAAATAGCTTTACAAAAACTACGATTAAAAAATGTTTTTTCCATATTGAATGATTAAAACCCACTACACTGAGTGACTTGTGAGAGTATTTGAAGAGCTATGGTTTCTAGATAAGCTCAAATAGGTAGATTAACTGACTTTCCCCAATACTAAGTTTCAACAATAACACACTGTAAAAAGTTTCTCTTCCTCCATCAGGTTTTAGACTTCGTGCAGGTTTCTTTCCCTAACATGAGAAAAAGGCACAGGAAAATACCACAAAAGAGGCAAGAACAAGCACATTGCAAACTCTATTTCATTGCATTACAAAGTAAGTAGTGGTAGGGGAATCCATAAATCCCACCTGTCCCCACCCCCTCTCCCCCCCCAAAAAAAACCCCATAGCCAACCAAAAAAACCCACAAACCAAAAAAGAAGTGAAAAGATTTTTCTACTTGAAGCCAAATAGTCACATGGATCTATACTTCAAGCTCTCGCCTGAAAGTAACTCAGCAGAAAATCATGTGTTGCAGGCAAGTAAACTCACTGTTAGTTTACTGACCTTTCACATCTTGAAGAGATATTCACTACTTTTCCACAGAAAGATCTTCAGAGTTCATCTATTCTGCCTTCTCAAAAAACCTTTATCAACTTCTTTCCACAAAAAGGAATGGTATGCTATTGGTAAGGCATTAGTCCATCAACATAGATTACTCCAGAGGAATGTGTCATCTCTAGGAATGCCCTGGCTCCATTCTCAGTTCCACCAGTTTTCTACTTCTTTCATTTTTATTTCTGCCAATTCTCCTGCATTCAACATATTTTGCTTTGGCATCCCCGTTAGGTACATGTAAGTATTAAGCTATCGATTTTAATACTCTGTAGACATCATCACTGCAACACGTATCCATAGAACCAGTACATGAAAGGCAGTAAATATTTTTTTTAAAGGGGTTACAAAGTACCTTTCTTATTTCTTTAACTTCACTGAAACCTCATAATCCTGTCAACAGAATACCTACAACTTAATTTTTATTTTTATTTTTTTAAAAATCTAGTTTCCTAAGGGAGCCATACCTACTACACAACAGTTGAACCTAGACCACTACTCTTCTTTAGGGAAAGAATACCCGGGGAACCAAAAGTGTGCCGTCTAACCTGGCCCTAGCCCATTGTCACAGCCATACCAGACACGCAGTCATCTGTCACGCAAGTAGCTCAAAATGGGCTGCAGCCAAGGCCATCGAATGGAACATGTGACACTTGATGAGAGAATTAGAGCGACCGAGGTATTTTGCAGAAGTGAAATTACAGGGAAAAAGGAGGCAGGACACATTGAAGGAATAACAGGGGCTTTGCTAGTTCTTTTCCATAATACACTTTTACTTTCTAAGATATGTATGCCAGTGTACAGCCCTGACTGTATATACAAGGAAAGGCTCCATAACCGATAATGCAACAATATAGCCCAGGGAAGGTAAGAACCAACTGGAAAGGTCAAAATTCACTTTTTTTCCCTTCAGTAGGTTTAAGAAAAAGGACATTTTAACTTAAGATATATACGTATGGTAGTAGAGCCTAGAGGACTCTAAAGTAATGGCAAAAATCAGTCAACAAACACTCAAGCAATGATACCGCACTGATCCCAAGAAGCCAAGTACGAAGGTCACACCAAAGGCCAAACGCAGATACTGTAGTAGTAGGGCCCCTGCAGAAACCTTAATTAAGAGGATTTCAAATCACACTAAGTCAACAAGTACTGGGAATGCCCCAAAACAGTTTCTTCTAAATTGTACTGCCCATGCACAGCTTATTTTTCATATAATTAATCTTCCTATCTTGCCACATGCATAATGATTTTGTTCCTGGCTTTAAAGCTAGGGGGGAGGATATCAGACCAGCAAAAAACAAGCAGCTGTGAGCATCGGAGGCTCTTGGTACCACTGGTTGGCTTGATAAATAAACTGCCCCAGAAAGCGAACAAGTGAAAGGGGCAATTCTAATCAGAACATGATTCATCACCAGAAGATACCAGTATTAAACCAGTTCCAGTTTTCTTCAGTGAACAATAAAAGCATTTTAAAAATCAGAGTGTGCTTTTTCTTTACTGTAACTTCAAGTCTTGCAAAATACAGCCCTTTCCTTCGCATCCATGCCAAAAAGCCATGTTTAAACCAAAACATTTGAGTGTGCGTATAATTACAAATGAAACACTATGACAATATTGCATGACATTTTCCTTTAAGTTGTAATCTACAGGTGATCTACAAGGCTAAAGCAACAATTAGAAAACAAAACAGACAATTTACTATAGGAGAGGTTTCAAAACAGTTTTCAGAGTCTAAACTACCAAAGAGTTGTTCAAGAAATAGGAACTCTGAAGAAAGGTCCTCTGGAAAGTCATTTCACTGTAAGTGTTCTGCAGTTTGCAAATCAGACGATTAAAAAAAATAATAATGTTTAAGAGTCCAACCTTTAATAAGGTTCACAAAGCTTGAACACCTTGAAGTATACAGCTCTAGGAAAATAACACCACAAATAATTATTCTTAAGTACATGAAGTCTGTAAGACAGAAGAATTTTTAAAATTCATGATTTCGCATCTACTTCCATGTGGATTCAAATCACATTACCAGTGCAATTTCAATACAAGAACAACAAAAGAGGGATTTCCTGATTCAGTGTTTAGAAGACACACTGAAAAGCAACTGGTTGTCTACTCCTCACCGCACTAAAACAAAAAGAAAAATACACACCCACTACTTAGGCAAGTATAATTATATTAATAATAATAAACAGACATAACTACAATTTCACAATTAAGATTTTCTTTAACTGTGAGCTACTAACCATGGTAGTATTACTTCTGGAAGTTTTCTTTTCCTAAGCATCTGACTTAAGCATGTACTTTCCTCCCAAAAAAACCTATGCAGCAGAAGAATACAGAGAATACACTTCGGATTTCAGACCAAATATTTATGTCGGGTTCTCAAGCACTTCAACAATTATCTTATACTTGAAGAGATTACACAAGATTATTAAGGAAGCAGCCTCCTGAGGCCAACTTGACATTTTTTCCACTGGTGAGCTTTAATATTTCAGATGTAGAATTAGTTGCTTTAAACCACTATTTAAATGCCTTCTTTTGAAATCATCTAGAACAAAGCTTAGTTTAATGCTTATTTCTGCCTTCTTTATCTCTTCTACAACGTGATAGTTTTTATTCTACAAGTCTAAGTAACTTCAAAAGTAGCATGATTTAAACTACTGATTAGCCTTTTAGAATATGACTAATATGAAATTCATTGTCCCATGAAGATTTTAAAGGCAAATCAATGTCCAAAGACAACTGATCAATAAGGAAAACAAAGGGCTATCTCAGTCTTTAGTTTCTTAGAAGTGTAGAAACACTACCAAATGAAACAGTACAACTTAGAGAAAACAAATACAGTTAATGAGATAGAAACATTGAAATGTTTATTATGGCTAAATATCACAGAGTAATCCCAGTTCCTTTTAAGGTTAACTTTTCAATGATTCTTAAAACATTACATACAAAAAGGCTACTTAACATCAACTTTTTATATTCATATGGGTGCAGTTCATAAACACTTGCCACTTTAGTTACATTTAATGTAAATACCAAAGCACCTGGAAATTAGCAACTATATTTACAGAAAAGACTAGACTTTATTTGAGGCTTATAATGCTAGTGATGTTACTGAGTCCTGACTCCAAGAGCAAGTTACAGGACTGAGCGCTGCCCAGGTAGCCGAAATGGAGCCACTTCCAAAGCAGTGACCCCAACCAGCTCAGATAAGGAGCACCCATGCCCAGAAACTGTTCCAGAAACCATGCTCCAAGCTATTGAACAACTACTCAGCCTTATGCGCACTCAAATTTAAAAGCCCTCTCTCCAAGTTCACTGGCGCTACAGAAGCGCAAGAAGCCACCACACACTGCTACGGGCAGCTCCATCATCTCCAGGGCAATGACAGTAACTCGGCAGGCTGGGGAAGACACGTTTTATGGAGTATATTCATGCTTTATGCACAGGAAAGGTTCTGTAAAACTGACCTATCGCCCTGCAAAAATTCTTACTGGAAACACTGTCAGATCTGTTGGGACACTGTACTCACTACTTCCTCAGTGACAAATACCTTACACAGTTAAACTGAAAATCGAATCGTTTCTACAAGTCAGTACAGCTATACAACCGTATTGGCAAGTCCCCTCCAAACGCCGATCTGGTGACTTTTTATACGACACATTTCAAGACAAAGCAGCCAGATATCACACTATGCACATCTATTAAGTTTAACTGATAATTCATGGACAATGAATTGTCCATGTAAACGGACAACCAGAAAATAGTTGCCATACAAATGCATTAGCTGCAATATCAAGCCTCACAGATACCTGAAAATAGCCGGACACAGAGATCATAGATCCCAAATACGATTTGTTTTCTTCTGTGTACCTGTTAAGCAACCACAAGCACTGCTTTTCTCGTTTTTCTTTTCAGGGCAAACAGGTAACATACTGACACTACAAATAAAGCTTAGCCAGCAGACTAGTTATGGGCCAATCTACAGTAAGAGGCAGCCACGCATGCGTGATTTTTGGTAGTAGAAATAGCAAGAGAATATTTCAGATTATCTCCAAGAGATGATATATACAGTATTCTTATTCAGCCAGCACTGACCATATACAGATTAGCTCTACGTTCTAGAAGCTTTAGTAAGTATAGATAATTCCATTTATTACTACAGAACTGCAGCGTAATGTCAGCTAAAGATTTCAAACCAAGTCAGAGTACATTACCTCAAAGGATGAACACAGCAATAAATAATTACAAGTCTAAGAATCTAATTGCACATTACATTACAACGTTTACCAACAAAAGTGATCAGTAATACAAAAACTAATTCATCTTGATATTTAAAACAGATGCATTTTTCCCAAGGCATACTATTACCAGACACATCACTGAAAATCATTTCTCCCCCCTGCCCCTCCCTAGATGTTAGAGTACTAAAAGTTCAGCCATCATTTTGTTTAAACACTCACTTTCAAGTATCTGACTTCTATACTTGGAGCTCGGAAGGACAGAATTAGATAAATTTCTAAGTCTTAGCAGTAAGTACAAAAATATAGAAAGTAAAACCAGTAACAAAGTTTTTGGATCAACATCTCATTTTCCATCTAATTTTGGACCAACCTTTCTTCTTGACAGTCACAATCTTCTACAGTTCTCTTAAGTGCAATTGCATTAGGCTGTACTACAGACCAATCTAAGAAGACCAAGGTAATTTTTACACACTTTCGTCAGTTCTACTACATCACTACATCTACTGCTTGTGCTTTAAGTGACTTGTTTTTTGCAACAGTGAAACTTCGAAGTACAAATTATACCCCATTCTGCAATAATACTTTATGAAGACAGTTCCCTCCCTCCCTCCCTTTTTCCTGTACAAAACAGAAAAACAAATTTCATTTAAGACTAAACAGCTTTGTACCAAGTAATGAATTATGTTCTTGGATACTAGATTACAAAGGAACCTGTAATCAAGTTCCAAATGAAAAAAGCAATCCTGAAATTTTAAAATTTTAACTCACACTGTAATCAAGAGAAAATCATGAGTGATCTACAATTAGTTTTCACCAATGTGACCTTGATTTCTAACAACGTTAATAGTACTATTATATAACTGCACAAGATATCCATTGTACTGATGACAGAACATCAAAGCATTATCAAGCTAGCCAAATTACAAAAGATAGACATTAACAAAGCACTGGCTATTATAAAACATTTTTTAAATTATTATTATTATTTCAATGTCAAAACTGAGTCACATATCTAGTATACACATACCAGTTACACACAAAGGTACCCAACCTTAATAACAGTCTACTATCATACAAGTACTCCAAAGAGGCGAGGAGAGCAGGGGAAGGAAATGAGATGTCCTAGCAGAAGAGACGACAATTTGGATCATCACTGAAGCCTAAATAAACCATTCTGCATGGCATTATTCATCCATACTAACTACAGTTTCCCATTCTCTGTAGTCCATAGGGAAAGCACTGTTTACATTTGGTTTTCTTTGCAACCATACAAACTAGAAAGGTTTGTTTAAATTAAAGCTTTGATTTTGTAGCACAGTTTTGTGGCCACAGAAGCGTAGGATACACAGGATCCTGCTGCCTGGTTATGTGCAAGGAAAGATTTTAACTTTACTTTTGGATCCCAGCTTACCATGTTGCACTTAACTGTAAAATCAGTTTGTTTTTTTTTTAATCAAACAAAAAGCCAAATTCAAATTACTTCTATTATGTCATGCTTGCAAATCACATTTTAGAGTAGATTCACACCAAACCTTTTTCTTAGACTGAATGAACTATATCATTCTCATTCTTTATTCTCCTCTTCATCTACTTGCTTATCAGATATGTTCTTTTTAAACGCTCTAGATTCAACAGTCTAGAAGATGAAAATCCGTATTTTCTCATGAGATCATGCAAAACATACTTACATCATCATCACAGATTTTAAGAGCTATGTCAATATACTTCTAATGATCACCACTCAAAGAAAAAAACTTACCTACTACCATGAGTGTGAATTCAAATCCTCTCTTCACAGACTTCCGGTAAACTTGATTTGGAAGATTTGCAAACCCCACATATCCTTCAAGGTTCTTCTGTTGCTAAGTCAAGAGATATTTAGGAAAAAAAGTTAAAAGAAAAGCTTCTAACTTCTCACTTTGCTTATTTTATTTTTTTTTATTTAAATGTTTACTTCATTTTCACACTTGTAAAAAGGCTATCTACTCAACCTCTCAACAATCTAAGCAGTCTAAATCAAAGACAGTGCAATGAACTACAACAATAAATAAGAAAAAGACTGGCACAGAAAGTTAGCTATGCTAACAGTATTTTGAGCAAGAACAATCACCGCATTATGACTGTGCAAGCATCAGAGTATACAAGAGCAAACAGATTAAAATATAATCAACTTTGTTCCATTTGAAACACAGGCAAGTAGTATGAGTGTAGCTTTCCTCTGCTCCCCAGAGTCATGGCAGTACTGCCCCAATATAACAGGGACCAACTTGACACCCTCTACTTCTGGGTCACACAACTGGAGAACTTCATGTTAAATCTAGATCTAGAACTACATAACACAGCATATTGCCTACTATGAAGAGAGGAGAATTCTCAATGTTAGCCATTATTTCTTCTCACTGCATCAATGAAATTGTTGGAAGATTCCTAAAATGCCTCTTCCTCACTGTACTAGACCGAACGATCCTCCAGAGATCGGCCACACTGCTTTTAAACTGCTCTTCCAGTAGAATCCCAGAAATGCGTTTGATATCACAGCAGGTCTGAAGATTGTCTTACGAGACAAGACAGTTTAGCTCTTCCACAGAGATTCTGCAAATTGGAGACAATCTGACTTTTGGAGACAGCTGTCTACGTGAAGCAACACAAGGTACTGTTTCTCCTGGAGCAAAGACTTCAGCCTTTAGCCTTTACGTCCATCCAAAGTTGAGAGGATGTGATTTGACACTACCTCAATTTCAGAGCTTAAGAGAGTTACTTAAATCCACAGAGCTGAAGCGCCGTCTACAAGTTTAAATTCCCGTCCCTAAGATTATCTTCAAGAGGATAGAGGAATTTAAAAAGTAATTTAAAAAAAATAAATATATCTGTTCTACCACAGGCATCACTGCCTCAGAACTCCTCCATATGGAATAGAGCATGGTTAATTTAAGTTTGGTATGTAGTTGACTCTTGCTTATTTGGATGGGTTTTTTTCTAAAATCAACAGAATAAACTTACGACACTAATAACTCCTAGAGTTTAAAAAATTACATTTTTTTTTTTAAATTAAAGGAAACATTCCTTGCAAGAACATAGAAACACTATCCCCTTTTAAAGCATTGAATACAAGAAGAACTAGCTTCTTTGCAATCCAATGGCACTAGTCAATGAACTGACTTGCTGCTTTAAGTCACAAAACTGATTTCTTCATTTGGCAAACAAACCATTATTCTCAAGCAATGCTACACCACTACAAAGACATATTATACTGGTGTCATCATCAAATTTAAGTAAGACTGAAAAGTCCAAACTTAGCAGGGCTACTTTGTGAAAGACAGATTTAGTTCTAATGCAAATCAGCATCAACTGTCATTTAGTGACAATGCACTGCATCAATTCTCCTTCAAGTTTAAAAAAGGTAGTATCTTTGAACTCTAACTCATACAGAATAAGAGAGGAACATCTAATGATAGCCAGCTAAAGCTACGTATTACAGTTTGAAGT
The DNA here is from genome assembly GCA_013398295.1 of Chionis minor. Classification (NCBI taxonomy): domain Eukaryota; kingdom Metazoa; phylum Chordata; class Aves; order Charadriiformes; family Chionidae; genus Chionis; species Chionis minor. The sequence goes on from VZSF01010093.1 coordinate 85,699, forward strand.
TCAAATACACACAACGCAACAAATGTTATTACTTCTCTAAATGTAGCAACGTTTGCCTTGTGTCATCAAGAAACTCTTTTTTTAAGATGATTTTTGTTTGAATTCAGCCTTTGGTGCAGCAATAGTCTCATCTGAAAGGTTTCAAAAGATTAAAAAAAAGTCAGCCAGGAATTTAAAAATCCAAAGACTGTTATACTTTTCCAATCTATTACTACAACTACGTGCAAGGAATAAAATCTATCAAAATCTAAAACCCTGAACAAGAGCCAGTGCTTCAGAGATATTACATGACATGCAGATGGGTGCTCTTTGAGCTACTATTGCTCCTTAACAGCGCAGGTCCTTAATAACTACATCCTACCAGATGTAACATCTAATCACAGTCAGACACTTCTTAATAGTTCTACTTGTCAACCACCTGCATATTTCAATGTCTACGTACCTTTTAATGTATGTCATGCTTACCAGAAACAACTCACCCCCTCATTAAACCTAGGTAATACTTCTTTTGCTTAAAAGAATGGGATTACATGTAATCCTTGTTTTAAATTATTTTTATTTCTCATTCATTCCCCTTCACATATAGCTCCACATTTAGGATAGTTTTACTACTAAGAACTTCAAGAATGCTGAGTATGAAACGCTAAACAAGAATAGATGTCAACTTTTGGGTTGTTTGCTCTGTTAAGTTCGTCTATAGCATTTACACCCAGAATTTTAGGTAATGAAATATAAACGTTACTAACCAGAAAGATGTATGAAGTGTTACACTAGGCATTAATGCTGTATTTAATGTAAGCATTTACACTCCCTAGGAAAGAGCCTTTTAAAAAAAAATGAAGTCAGATGCCAGATTCAGATTGCTGGTATACCAACACCAATTAAAATTGAAGCTTTCAACATACTGATTTCTAAGCAGTTGCATTTGTTCATAACTTGCTGCTCCTAAACAGAGCGAAACAAACTAGGAATTGAGTTTCTTAAATTCCTGCAACAACTTTTAAAAGAAGTTTACTTACTACTTTTTTTGTTGAAGCATTGACTTCCACTGTATTTATCATTGTGTCACATGAGATCTCATGTTTCTAATACTTATGGTGGCTTCCCCTTAAATTTTATCCCTTCCTGATTTTCAACCAGCTGCTACCTATGCCCAGTTTAAGTTCACTTATTAAAACCCTAGTGCTTCTTCCACAATAACTGTAATACATCTTTATCAAAGTAATACTTACAGCTACTTTGTAAACAACATATTTCCATCATTTCCAGTGTTGAAGATATTGATAGAATACATCCAAAAGCAGTCCGGTAAAATGATGAATTTGAACCAGATCAATGAATCCATGCAGGTGCAGCAGCAATCCAGAAAGAGAAACAGGAGGAGAGAAAGAGAAGGAAAGAAAAAGTTACTTACATTTGACCAAAGTTACACACAATGATTAGCATAGTGTTTTATGTAACATCAGTTTGTTTTATATGTATGACAGCTTCATTTCATGATAATATGCTACATGACCTCCACACCATTTCACGATCAATACAGTTAGTTATTCGATAGTTCTTTTTACTCGTTATTCAGTGTGCTTTTTGTTTACCATATGCTATCTGAACGTGTAATGGGTTCAAGGGCATTTACATTCTTCAAAGGGGTTCACCAGAACATGTAATCTCATTTTGCCACACTACTGCACGATATTTTTATTTTGGACTAGAAAAGATACAAAGACCAAAGCCATCAATCATTGTAAATCTCTCTCAGGATTTTGTATTTCTATGTCACTTTACGCATTCAGTGAACAGTGTCAATTTACTTCATTTGCAATACTGAACATCAGAGCACTGCTGTAAGTTAGGGGGCACATGTTAAGTGTCTATTCAGCATCATCTAATTCCATGGATGACAAGAGACCTATGCTAGTTCTCCAACATGGCACTTAAAATACTTTACCTTCAAACCCGTATCACAAAGACCCTTTAAATTTCTGTGGGTTTTTTCCACTAAACATCTTCTCATGCTTGAGTATTTCAAGACACAAATACAAAAAAAATAGAGGGGGAAAAAAATAATCATCTCAATACCAAGTTCTAGGCCAGCAGTCAATGATGATTCTGCACCCTAATGTCTGATTTTTCAATCAATCCCACAGTCCCAGAGGCTCAGAGCCTATTTTTAAGAAGTTTCCACTACAGTTCAAAGTGGTACTGGGGTCCCCTTCTCCTTTTCTACCTAGCAGGATATGACCCTTCTATTTTTACAGTCTTCCTCGTATTCTATCAGTGTCCAGAGCAATAGCAATTCAGCGCATTGGGTACTTTGCTGCTGCAGTCTTCCAAGAGGGCAAAAAATCAAAAGGACCACCATAGTTCCAGTCCCTCTCTGCCCTGCAGAGGTGGCCCAAGACGCTCCATGTGGCTTCGGGAGGACAAATGCATGTGCAGCAGAACTGGAGCAAGCTGTACAGGCTGGGATACAACTAAAACTGCAGATCCCACAGCAGTACGAATGCCCAAAGGTTTTATATATCAACCACCTTAAGCACTATATTGTATGATTTATCATGTTGCACATGACTACTTTCACCTTTGAAACAAGGTAGCACTGTCAAGCACAGACGAGCTCTACATCACTTCAAGTGCAGCACAGGGCCCGGTTCCCTCCACAGCAGCAGTATTATTAAACAGCAGGATTTCAAAACCATCATCCAGCAACAACAGCCACATGGATCAGACCAAAGTTCCTGCCTTCAACGTAGGCCAAAATCATACATCTTAAGGTAGCACGTACAACTGAGTAAACACACAGACGTATTTCTCTAAACACCTCTGCAGCCATCAAAAATCTACTTCTCAAGTATCTGTTAAGATGCATGTATTTTTCCACTTAAATACCATTTCACTGATTTCTCTTCTGTGCACTCACACACTCTTCTTCGCATCATGTAAACAGAGCATCCACAGAAGCCCCTGCACCAAGGATTCCTTCTGATCCCCTGGACGTTGTTAAAGGGAGGACTTTATCATTTCGAAATCACCACTTGTTAGCTTAACTGCTGCACAGTACTACCTGTGTTGGAAAAGAGCCTTAATAATCCAGCATACTTCAGTGAGAAGAAGCTGTTTCATACTTCTGATCACCTCCACTGCTCTTTTTTAACACTGTTTAGCTCTGCACTCTTCTGCAGAGGCCAAGGTGAGAACTACATACAGCACCGAAGAGGCAAAAGAGTCACAGACCCACGGTTTGACCATGTGGTACCTCCTCTTCTCCAGTCCTTCCCCACTGATTCCCAACAAGCAATTTGCTTTTTTTGACTACTTCTGACTATATTGAGTGGATGATACAGTCAACTGTACACAGGCACAAGACCTCGCTCCTGAGCTTAAACAGATGTTCACAACTCATCACTGAGCATACAGCACGAAAGTACTCCATGTCCATATCACTTTACACTCACCTACACTGCATTTCAGCATTTTTCAGCAGTTTTACCCAGTCTTCTAACATTTTTAAGCCCTTGTAGTTGTCCAACATCTCTGCTCTAATAGCACAAATGAAGGCAAGCCATACAAGCAATTATCAGTTTGGCCTTAGCTGACTTCTCATGCATCCACTCTGTGCACTCAACGTTACTTTAATGTAGGTCTTCCCCAATCAAAATGTCAAAGCCCAAATAAACCAGCTGCAGAGCTAGCTGTTTCAGATCCATCATCTGAATCAATGGATTAATAGCCAGCAGCAAGCTGCTATAACTACGTAAATGAATGAAGAGAGAGAAAGGAGGCACCATCAGTGGCTTTCCAAGGAGTTTTAAGGAAAAACACTGACAATAAAATAATCCTCTTCTCCTTGTTTTCTGTCAGTCTATCATCATTGTTATTGCCCATACACCACAGTTTACATCTCTCCTTTATTCTGTGCTGTGTCTTCAGGTATTACCATCTGGGCCAAAAAGATGACAGTCTCTGGCATAAGGTCCACTGCCTGACAAAACAGCACACCTTAACCCTCTCATCAAGAGGTAAGCTAAAGCCATTTTTCACCTCTGCTACACACAACTTGAGAGCTCAGCTTATACTCTACATGGGTAAGCACAGCTGTTTTGCACTGGTAGTATCAGGCAGCCTGTTACATGATGTTACGAAAACTCTTCAAGGGTTTATGACCTAGCCAAACTAGCAGGAAATATCAGTATTTCGATATGGAGGCAATGCATAAAATGTAAAGCTAATACACACACCCATCTTGTCCTGACACATCCCAAAGGCACACTGCAACTGCACATGTCTTGCAACTGACAGTTTTTGTTACCACGTTCTTAAAACAGGAGTTTTAGGTACTTAGTGTGGTAGTGCTTCTACAGACCCTGAGCACTTCTTAATATAATGAAGATGTAGGCAATCTCCATTAAAACACAAAACAAAACTGATTTTAAAAGTATGGACATAACAATACAAAAGCGGGAAACTCATCAGCTCTAGCTGTAAAGTTAAACTTATGCTGAACATCTACAAATATGTTTCTCTTGTCACTATTCAAAGTAAAGTAAAAACATCTGCCAGGTCAGTAACATCGCTGTATTCTGCATGGTAGAAGTCTAGTACTGATGGAAAGAAAATCAGCACTTTTATTCCCTCAAACAGGTGTCAACTGCAGACAGCAGAAACCTAGAAACCAGCAGAAAGCCACCTTTTATCAGAAGACAACTTGGCTTTCAAGTGCAAACCTAGGGTCGTGCTTATATTAGAAAAAATAAAACTGTCCTCAAAAAGAAGCCAAAAAAAGAAAATCATTTTGATGTATAACAATGATTAAGAAATCAGGATCTCTTTCAGTCTCTAGCAGCAAGCCAATTAAGTTAATGATCAGTAACTTCGATCGCTGATCTTGTGAATGCACTTTCAATTCAATAGTTCCTCAAAAATCTCACTGGGCATAGTGAGTCAGTACCAGCAAAGACTAAGCTTTAGACTGCCTCTCTTTTCCTGTGCCAGACACTATCATCTGGTTTATTAACACTCAGCGTTGAAACACACGTGATGTCTAAAAGCAAAAGGATTCTGCAAGGATTCTGCACTGTAAAAGATCAGAAAGAGCAAACAGCATAGTCCATCTGTTGAGCTACAAGCAGCATGACCGGAAGGACAGCAGAAAACTCTAAAGAAAAACAAAGGGAACATAGCAGGCACACTAATAAACCTTAGCTTGCTTGTTAAAAAGAAATTTGCCAGCCTTCAGGGCCAGCACACTATATACAAGGGCACGTCTGAGCAAACTGTGCGCAGACCACAGCAGCACTGCAATTCTTACAGCAGCCAAAGAAGTGCAAGAAAGCAGACAACTACAGGAAAATGAAGTCAGTTAGCTATTTAGAAAAACAAAACTAATTAGAGATATATGGGGAGAGGAGGAAAAAAGGCTGTCAAAGTACCAAAGCAGGCCTGTGTAACTACAGCACACAGTATTAAAGGAATTTCAACACATGATGACTCTACAGAACCTTCAGGCCAGTGCCCTGTATTGACCGTTTTTATGTAATAGTTCATCCTTCACTAGAATAGCTAGACAACTAATTCCTTGAAGAAAAAGTAAACCTTCTTGTACATTATAAATACAATTTTAAAGCTTTTTGTGCATTTTCTCCTTTATTCTGGGTTTAAGAAAGCCTAGGTCTGCCTGAAGAAAGCAGCACACAAACCACCATCATGTAGCAACTTGCATCTAACTGAAATGACCAACTCGAGATCAAATTTGACAGTAAAGTGACCAATTATTTTCCACTCTATAAAGTAGCACTCAAAATGACTACAGCAAGAAACGGCACACAAGACAGGGAAGCCTACAGAAAGAGGTCACCAAAAGAGTAGCTGAGTTCCTAATGTCAGGAAGAGCAGCAGATCAAGCATCAACCACACCTCACTTGGTGTGTCCGTCACCACTTTTAACCTTCCTTATTCCCCTTTCTCAGTTTTGCTATCATTGAATGTTTATACCAGTACAAACACTGAGACAGGGGTTGAAAGATGCAAGGGAAAAATATTTTGGAAAAAAAGCTATGAAAGGTTCCTTGATACAAAATCTCCAAGGGAAAGGAGGAAAAAAAAAAAAAAAAGAGAAAAAAACAAAACACCAAAAACAAAAAACCCACCACCATACCAACCCAAATAATGATTCTAGGAAAATAAAAAAAAAGTATCCCTATTCCATTTCATATTTAACATGTCTCTTGTCTATTTAGGCTGAGGAAGCTTCCCAAAGAGATGCAAATAAAAGATTTTAAAAGAATTTAAAAAAACCCAACTAGTGGGAACTTTCAGGCAGTTTTAGCTCACAGTTTCATCTCCTATGAAATCAATTAAACCATGGGTTTGAAAAGAGCCACTTTTAAGGAAATAGAAATTCTCCACAAAGCAGGTTAGTCCCTCAACCTGGAGACCATTTCAAGAGTCTTACTCAGCACTGGAAACACAGTAGGAAGAAGCAACAAAGCATAGTAAGTATTACAGAATACACTGAAGTATCACGCTGTGATGTATCGCTTGGTTCCTTTGCCATTTCCATTTCCTCAACTTAATCTAAGTTACTGTTGAGCGTTTTTCAGTTCCTTCAGGTTCACCTTAACATTGTATTTTCCTTCAAAATTAGCATACGGATTGGTCAGTTAAAACAAAGACTCAGCAGGTGGTGATAAATTATGGTTTATAGGTTTAGACTGATTAAAAAATAATAAAAATAAAGAAAAAACCCAAACCAATTAATTCTATCTCCTACCTCAAATTGCTGCTGGGTGAAGCAGCAGCAGTAGCAAGGGCATCTCACATCTGCCCAAGCACAGGACCGAATTTTTCAGGAAGAGCAGATTCCTGCAAGCGAACTGGCAGTATTTCAACCAAGGGACTCAGAAAAAGGCATTTGCAGGTGTGCACTCTGCACTCCCTTCTGTTCCACGCCTTGAATACCAACAGAAGTGAACTCCCCAGCAATATATTCTATCCAGTTCTCCTCATCAAGCAGCTGTAAGGATGGCAATATAAAAAAAAAAAAAGTAGTATTGCTGCACTTCTAGCCTAAAGGGCTTACTATCATATCTAGTAAGATTTCTTGAACGTGTAGGTGCGGAAATTCTAATGAGAGGTGAATCACTCATGCAGAAATACTCAAGTATGTTCAAGACACTCTAAGTGATGTGTGCTCCCCTTAAAATCATGACAGAAATTCCAGTATTTCACCTCTGGTGTTTCTGTTAACATGAGGAATTCTCATTTAAAGAAACTAGGGTGAACAGTTTTTACTGTACATCTCTGTATGGTGGATGCAACTTGTTCCCATATGGAAGCCATGTGTTCTTCTCTATATTCTCTTATTTTCCTATACTAGTTTCTGTGCTGCGCACCTCAAGCTCCGACTACAGAAGTCTTCAGAAGCCCTATAGGTTTCACCAAGGAAGACATTTTGAGCTAAAATTTTCTAACAGACATGTCCCTGTCACTTGCCTTTTAAAGTTTATTGTATTTTTGTGCTCTATCAAACTAGCACCCCAGAACAGTGAAAACCATGTTCTTCTGAAAGCACTGATCCTTTTGTCTCAGACAAGCAATTTCTTTAGAAAAACTAAAATATATCTTGAGACTATCTCAACGTTAACAAGCTGATAACAACTAATCATTTAAAAACATTTTTATGAAAAAAGAATAGTGGTAGTTCAAAGTTAAGTTAGTGTATTTTTTAATCACTTGAAGCAGCTTAGGTATTTTTCCACAGCATTCCTTTCCCACCATGACAGCATATTTTAATGACACTAAAAGACAGAAGCTAGATTTTTAATTATAAACTGAGTTTTAAGGATACTCTGAAATCATGTTTATTTTTAATTTTCAATAATTCTACTACAAGGTTCAACAAACACTACCAGGAGAGGTCCTTAAGGATATGACCAAATTGCTAATACTTAGGGGGTTTTACTTTTTCACTATTTCCACACTGTCTGAGGAGTTCGATATTTATAATATAAAGAACTCTAATAAGACCAAGGAGATTAAAGAGAGATGCAGGTGCTATTTTAAAGAATTATGTCAACTAATAAAACCTCCCCATGTGTTAAAACATAGATGTTTTGAAACACAGCTGGCTGGCTGCATGGTTTTTAATTGTCTTTATTTTTAAGCTAGAGATACCACAGAAAGATAGCTCCCATTACAATGACTGCGCAAGGAAGATAACAAGTAAAACTTAAGATTGTTTCCCTGCAACGAAACAATCTTTGTTGCAATGGCAACTGATACAAAAGAATGGTCCATATTGATAATAAAATGTATCATCTAGGTTTAACACTAAGACAATTACAATATATAATTGGTATAATTACCACTCATCTCTAGTATAAGTTGGCAGTTAGAAATCATAAGTTTTGGGTTCATTTATTCCATGTCAAGGAATTCATTTTTAACTTGACATTTACTGCATACACTTTACAAAGAGGAAGGCAACCCATCTGAAAGCATCCCGAACACCAGCAGTCTAATTGTCTTGGATGAGGACTGAAGCCGCAGCTTGATGGCGGACCATCCCAGTGATCAACAGCACCAAACCTGTCAGCTTCGCAACTTCCCAAGTACTTTTGGCTTTGGCATTAGTAACAAAGCTGGCTGTGAAGTGCATGCATTACATGGTCCAATATATACACCAGCAGAGCAGCTATCCTGCATAGCTAGCCAGGTGAAATTTCGGAGTGGGAGTTAACTCCTCTCCATACCTGGCTGCCACACCAGAGTACTCCATGTCCAAGACTCACAACTGGGAACACAATTCAAAAGAACAAGAAACCCAGAATCATTTTCGCTACTCACAGCGACAAAGACTTGAACATACTGAAAGAGCCACCTTTACCTAAGGGAGTATTGGCTGTCTTACAGACATATTGCTAGGCAAGAAGCCAGACACACAAAGCTCAGGCCAAGTGAAATTCGTTCGGCCATCAGATTAGAGGCCAGCCATTGAACATTTCTTCAGAGAAGCTGCGTCTTAATCACTTTCAAAGTCTTTTGAAATCACTTTCAAATTTCTCCAAAATAAAGTCTTGCATGCATCTGGACATGCAAGATGTCAGTGTCCCTTCATTACTAAGGTATTAACACTCAAATGGGTCTGCATAAACTATGGAGTGCTGATACAATTTTGAACTCATCTGCTGAAAATTTCCATTTTTAGAGGATTCAAAACACAACAAACCTTAAAGACCTTTTACAGAGGCCCTGTTAAACAACTCAAAAGTAACAAACACCAAACAGCTCAAAACTTAACTTACTAATTCAATTTGAAACCGCTGGTAAGGAAAAATTCCCTGCTGAAATTCCCAGCTTTCCTTGCAAATTTTTATAGAATGGCATCTCATTACCCCGCCTTCTTCGCCCATCAAGCATCTAGTCTTCAGTATTGTTTTGAACTTGTAACACTGACATTTTTCCTGTAGCTGATTAAAAAGGAGATTACTTTTATTCACAATCCACAACTTTACAAGATTGGAAAGAGGACTGAACAACCACATGATCTAGTTTTTGCCCCACTCTCTCGAAGGTCTTGTTCCCCATTGCTTCAGTCTGTCACTTACAAACTGCAGGTTCCTGCCACTGCTCTGAAAACTTAAAGGCTTGCAGATGCCCACAGAATCGCAAATAAAAAACACTGAAGGTCAATACTTGGCACAGCTGAACAGTAGGACCATGAGCTTCTGTAACTAATATTGCAGCAGTTTGCAGGCTATTCTCCTCTGCAAGTTCTTCCTCAACTGAGTGCTAAAAAAGTAAAGAACACAGAAAGCAGCAACAGCATGGCTCTCCTTTACCCATCACCGAGAGATTACTCAGACCTTGATTTTGCACCATCTAGCAAAGCCTCCCAAGAGGAAACTACTTTAATCTTGAATTTCCTGGTTTGTTAGTATACCTTTACTAACTACAATTAGGAAGCATTTGTTTTCAGAAGCAGGGGGTAAGACAGAGAAATAAGATGGGCTTTTGGCCTTATTCTGCTTTGGAAATTTTCACTATCCCAAACTTGAAACCATTCAATTACATTTAAGCCAGCATCTGGAACTCAGATTTTGAGTCATATACTCTGACTTGTGCATTCTTGTTTTTAAAAGCTACAGTGAGTATTGGTAAGACTGCACAGCCAGAAAAAACTTTGCTGTCAGAAAGCTTCCAGAAAAATTACATTTCTCCAGCATTAGATTTTAATGTGCCCGCAACTGCTTTGTTTTTGACAAGTCAGCTAAAACTGCAATCTCTACTTACTTAAGATATCATCACAGTTAGGATCTGATCAGGACTACAAGACCCTCTGCACTGCCAGATTTTTGCAGCCATCATTAGTCAGGGCTTTAGCTTTGCAAATCACTCAAGAAAGCCCAAATGTTAATATTAGTATTACCATAAACATCTTAGGTAATGATGCAACAGCAGATAATGAAAAGCAAGTCACCTCACCCATTCAGTGCTCAAGGAATACATGATAGCAGCTGAAACAAGAGCCATTAAACTTTGCCTGCTTCTGTTTACTCTCAGCAAAGTCCCCAGCTCAGCAGCAAGGGGAGAGTGTTACCTTCTTAACCACCAGCATTCATTCCTCCAGCAGGATAGGGTTTTCCTCTTCCCTATCTTAACTACTGGTAGAGTGGAAATAAAAAAGTTGTACAACTAGATCAACTACCACATATGTCTTCTGCCCTGGGCACAATACCACAACATTCAGCCTACGTTAGATTCTGTGCTAGGGTAGGAACAGAAAACCAAGCTTGCTTCTCTCTGCAGCAATACCATGTTACAGCAGTCTAAAACAGGCACTAAACCAGGATTGTGTGTACCTGTTTACTGCCAGAATGGTCGGCTGAAGTTCCACCTTCCTAGAGCACACTTGCATTTCTTTTTTCATGCCAACACTTCTGCGATACCATGATATTAAAGGTTCAGGGAGCTCAACTGATAGAAAGAAAAATAACCTTGAGGAAGAAAAATCAAGCAGTTCCTGTGAGCTGAGCTCCCTGAACAGACTGTCACGTCAAAGAGGCACTGCTGCAAGGGGCTGGGAGAGCAGCAGAATTGCATCCTTTCAAGCAGCTGGCAAACAGATTCACCCAACAACTGTACCATCAGGGGTGAGCTTAGGCTTTCCTCAGAGCAGAACCGTTAACTGTACAGAACAAGCCAGATTAGCTCACATATCCAGCTGAAAACTACTCTACCCTAAGGTTAAACTTCCATTACATCAGCAAGTTCATCTAATCTTACCAGTATATGAACATGAGGTAACACAAAGGAGAAGAGAAAAAACACACAATCAAGACAGTATTTTTCAGCTGCAGTCCTGTTGTATCAGCATAAGCTATGGAATTGCACCATAAGGTTCTTAAAGAATAAAAAGGGAAGAAGAGGGTACTGTTTGAAAATACTGCTGGGCATACTAAAACTTCCTGCAAACTGTGAAAGAATTGCGTATAAATGAGATTAAAACACTCCAACTGGCCAACACTGGAAAAGGTTTTATTTACACTTTATGTTAACATTAACTTAAGCATTCTTTGCAATTTTGGCCACCTCACTAGGTCAAATTTCATTTTATTTAGAGTTCAACTTGAATCATTACATGAATGGTCTTGTAATGTATGAGATACAAAAAGATGTAGTATTTCATACATTATTCTTTTAATCATCTGCCTGTCCATAATACAGCGACAACCACTGGCACCAGTACCAACATTCATGCCATCTTACTGCAATGACCTACAATGCTTTTTCAGACAAATGTCACACCAGAAACTCTGCCACCAATGACTTCGGCTGCCTTTCTGAAAGGTCTCTTTGTAATAACATTACTGTATGATAGACTGATTTCTACATATAATCAGACTATTTTGATTGGAATTGGATAAACTGCTACTTTGTAGCTCAACACTTGCCAACAACATTAAAGAATGAGCCTTATACTTTGCATTTCTCTTTCTGGTCATTGTTCCTGTCATGCTTCACCCCAAAGCACTGGAAAAAGCTTAGTATGTGATATTATCTCCTTTTGAGGGCATGCTTCTAAGACCACCGTCACCCCTTGATCTTTTTTGTGGCCAAATGAAAGACAAATATAAAGTCAAGGTTTTTTTTTTTTTCTTTCTTTCTTCAGGTCTCCCATCTTTTGTATTATGCAACCTTTCCATTTAAAAAGCTCTATTTTTAAAATGCTGACACCAAAACTACATGCTGTGTCTTAATATTGATTGCCCTAAAGCTACAGCAAGTCAAAGGAGGCAGAAATCTCCGGTTTTAATCATCCTTCCCCAATTGTAAGTCCAAACATCTTTATTATTCAAGTTAAAAATACCAAAAGGCAGCATTAAGTGTAAAACAGGGAAAAAAAAGCCATTAAAACCCCTACATCTTGAGATGTGATTTTCAACGTTGACAAAAAAAAAAATCTGTCTTCTACGCTACTAAGAAATAATTCAGTTCTATTTTAGTTGCTTAAGTGCTTCTGAATGTAACACCCATAGCGTTATTGTTCTGTAATACTGCTTCCAAAATTATTTGCAAATGCATTCTGAACTATCATTGCATTAAATGACAGAAATCTGGCACGAAAACGGCCACACAAAGAGCCGTTTGAAAATAAGACGCAGAGCTGGAGCCACCGAAGAACAGATTCCCCATAAGCGGCTTTGAGAAGGGCTACCGGGCAGCGTACCGCGCTGTGCAGCCTCACTACCGGTCCAGACGCTGAAGCTGGTGCACGACTGGTGGGTTTCTGTAAGGCACATTTAGAAGCACAGAACAGCCCTGATGCACAGAAACCAGAAGTAAGATTAAGCGGCTTTTGTGGGAAGGAAGTCCAGCGTGTGCATCAGAACGAAGTTTAGCCCGGCGTGTGTTTTACATACCTCTAGTTCAAACTCTGTCAAAAGGAAAGTGGATACATATTGCTCTCTGAAGTACTTATGAGCCTACTGGTTACTTTTTGGTTTTTAATGTAACGCAAAGAATGTCATAATTTATAGTAGCTTGTGCAATGCAGCACATACCTGGTTTTGCAGAGCAGCTGCATTAAACTAAAGCAGAAGGCAAAACTACCAGTTATGCAAGTGAATATTGATTTGATTCCTTTCTATTTAAAAAAAAACAAAACACCACACAAATAGGAAAGAGCTATCTGATGACGTTACAGAGCTATCACAACATTACCATTAAACCAGGGCTGGAAAACAGTCCAATTTGACTCACGCCTGACATACATGAAACTCAGTCTGGCAAGGTGAACAGGAAATCACTGGTTTCTGTGAACCGAGTTTCTGGCCCTCACAGTTGAGAAATGTCTTCACCTCACCTTATGCCACCATTCCCACCTCTGCAAGACATCTACTCCATAAACATCAGCTCAAGATGTTCAAACCCTCCTAGGGAATAGTTTGTGTCCGCCTACGGTTTAACACTACCCTGAATTTGAATTACTAATTTCAACCAGACTTAACTAAACTACTTAAATGGTGACTAAATGCCATTCTAATTACAGAGAACACATTTGCAATTAACTAGCTTATTTCAGGAGCTAGAGCACCAACTTACAGAAAACAGAACGTCGCTCATACATACACATCTCTGGTCTAGACAGGTTAAGTGAATAGTCTGGCAATAAATTAAAGCTAAAAATGTATGTCACACTACAGTTCCAAGTAGAAACCTCTCTCCTACAACTTCTCAGAAGCAGATTTTCCTTCGCTGACTTTGTGTTTAAAATGAGGTTTTGAATCTGTAGCCATTGCATTTTATAACTATTTGTTGTCTTAAAGGGCATTTTAAGATAGTATTAAAAACACTACTACCACACCGCCGGCTAAGCCACTAAAACTGAAGAAATTTAAGTACAGGAAGTATGAGACTGACCCATGGAAGACAGTAATGAAAGTACCACTAAGATGCCAGCCACTTAGAGGAAAAAAAGAAGATAGTTCTACTGCACACATTCAGACATTTTTTTTTATGCAAAAAGAAAGCAAAATCTACTGCATTTTACCTTACAAAGACAACAAATCCAATCCTTTATTTCCATATAAGATAAACAATCAAGTTTTTATCCCTATATACACAAAACCATGTTTGTTTGTCACACTGAGTATACATGTGAAGCACCATTTTAACTGAGACTAGTTGCTTGTCCTTGTGGGTAAACTGAAGGAAACGCTCTGAGTTACTATCAGCACACAGACTGATACACATCCTTCTGGGTGCATTTGCATCAATTTCATAATGACTAAATAACAGCCCTCTCTTCCATAGTAGCAAATGCAGAACAGGTGATGCTCCTGTCTTTCAATTCAGGTTTCAACACAGACAAGGCAGTAACCGACATTTAAAGCAATGGCTCTTTGAAGCCTGTTCTCCTAAGTAAAATTTCTTTTTATTGTTTTTCGTTATTCACGTTTTAGCTTAAAAAAAAATAAAATAAAGCAGTCATATGAAGCCAGAAGGAAATAATGCTCACAAGGCACCAAACAAAGATGCTAGTAATCTCACAGAGCAAACAAGACGCAAAAATTACAAACTAAGCAGGTATCAAGTGAAAGACGTTCAACACTATACAACAATACCTCTTCCCCAATTTCCTAATGTTTATAACATTATAACTTTATAATATATGCAAACAGAATTATAAAGGAGAAATACTTTACGGTAATATTAGCTTGATACCTCAGTGAAAGTTAGAGTCAGAAATTAAGTTATCACTTCGCACTGAAGAGCTACTACTACAAAAAAATTTGCATAAGAAGGTATGGTCTACCTTTTGGCAGAGGTATACGGCAGTAGCTCATCTAACTTCCATGAGAGCTGAACTTGCATATTCACACAAACTGACTTTTTTTTTTTGGTCACAATATTAATACAGATAGGAGGTTTTTCTACATATGGAAGCATTCCTTAATTTCATAACCTAACATCACTGTCAGTCAGAGGGAGATTCCAGTGGCCAAGAAAAGAAACATTCAGTGAATGGGTACTTCTGACAGTCTTCCGTTCACTGATTTTTCATCTGCAGGAGGCGGCACACAAATTGCACGCAGAAGATTCTTGAACGTTGTCTTTCACTGAATTACATTTCTGCTTAACTGGTTCAGCGTGAAGTCAACAAACTGCATGCTAAAATAAGTTTATCTGAGTTTCCTTAACTTGCCCGTTGAAATTTTCGGATCTACTCGCGCCCTTTTCCCAGTCACCCTCCTGGAACACTAAACCACCATCCAATTTATTTTGCAGGACTGGCTGGCTAAGCGAGGCATGCATGATAAACCGCTCATGAAGCACTTCGTACAGATTTCCGGAGGGCCTGTTCGTAAATTGTAATTTTTTATTTTATTTTATTTTGAGGGGTGGGGGTGTGTGTTTTGTTTTAAAAACGCCGGCCCGAGGCCTTGGCCCTGCCGCCCGGGGCGGCGCGGACCGGGCGCCCCGCGGAGGCGGCGACCAGCCCCGCGCACGGCAAATAAAAGCCAGACCCAAGCGGCATAAAGCCCTCCACACACAAAAAGAAAAGGGGAAAGAAAAAAAAAAAAAAGGAAAAAAAGAAAAGAAAAGCAGCTACCGACGCGGGCAGGCACGCCGCCGCGCCTCCGGCTCGCTGCCGCACACGCACAGCCGCCCCCTTCCTCCCCGTCCTCCTCCTCCTCCCTTCGGCGCCGTGATTTCAAGTCCCACCCGCTCCTCTCCCGCATATTTGAAGGCTGCTTTAATTCCTGCAGCGAATTCCTCCCTCCCNCGCGGCCGCAGCCTCCCGCCTGGGGCTGTCACGGCTCCCCCACACACACCCCGCGCCTCGGCCCCGGGCTGGAGACTCACCCATGGCGCTGGCCGGTGGCGGTGTCGCTGCTGACGCTGGGCTCCGGCTGGCTGCCCTCCTCCCTGACTGCCTCCCTTCCCTCCTTCCCTCCCTCCCTCAGCCGCGGCGGCACCGAGCGGGCCGCCCCCTCCTCCCCGCGCGCCTCCCCCCAGCCCACCCGGCGGCCGACGCGGCGATTCTCCAACGCCCCCTACGCCGATTGCGCCCAGGGGCCGCGGCCCTTCCGCACAGCGCCTACGCGCGCCCGCTCTGGCGGACGGACGGACAGACGGACTTAGCGGCTCCGGCTCGGCTC
>VZSF01010093.1:104966-121825 GCA_013398295.1 Chionis minor
GTTCTCTTTTCATACGGTAATTTATGAGGTTAGGAAGATTTTGCAAAACTGTGTGCATTTTGAGAAGAAATAAAGCAAATGCAAATGGGCCCCTGAGGTTTGAAGAATACTGTGTTCTATGTACAATATAATAAATCCAAACTTTTCCATTCCTGTAACAATCTGCTGTTTGTCCTTCAAAAGGAAAAGACTTGACTAAATTTCTTACTAAACTTTAAAAAACTGAACTCAGCATTACTTCTCAAGACTCTTCAGATTCTATTTAAATTGATTCTTTTGAAAGGAGATGGGTTTTGTGACTGCTTTTTGTGAAATTAATAAAAAGCTTTGCAAAGTTAAAAGTAGAACGCTACCTGCCACAACTCAGAACCCATCTGTATCCTTCGTGTCTTCAGATACAGAAACAAAACCCACTCACCTTATTTACAAAATCTGCTAAGTAGGGTTGCCGCCAGGTTGGTTCCCAACCAGCCTAGCCAGTTTCAGTGTCTTCTTGCCAGTGAGACATATGAAGACTATTTTGGTTTTGTTTTGGTTTTTTTTTTTCTTTAATGCAAGCAGATGTGACTCACAAGGTGAATTTGCACAGAGCATTAGCTCCAGCATGGGATGTGGTGGAATTGCTGCACTTGTACCCTGTTGACTCGCTCCTGCATGGTAACTCCAATACCTCCTGGGTTTGTAGGGCACGTGGTGCATCTCCAGACTAAGGCGAGCTTGCTCAGTCAGTCCAATGTATGCAGCATCCTTTTGAGCTGTCGTGCAAGTGTAGCAGATCTTTGCATGCCAAGCGATCACTTGCCAAAACAACCAGTTTCATTACACCAACTGGGTGAAGTCCTAAACTCCCACTCCCGTAAACAATCTAGCTCTTGCAGGTCAGGAGGCTGAGGATGCTCAACAGTGAATAAGCAGCACAGTATCCCCCTTCAAACCCATCCTTGAATCAGCTTTGCAGTAATGCCTGCCAGCATCTTGACCGCTCTTTGACCACTGCTTGTCGTGCTGATCAGTAATGTCTCCTTGTCCTTGTACTTTGTTGCCTCTTGGACATCTGTTGCCCTTCACATTGGATGATCTTTTTGTAAATGCTGCCATTTTGCTTTGTTTGCTAGTACAAGAAAGGGCCCGACACAATGGTAATACAAATGCTAACAATAGCATGAGGCATCTGGTGCCACATCTAATTGGGCCCTGATGTCTTCTTGTCCATCAATCCTTTCCTATTTTGAGATATAGCAAGTCAGTAGGGCCACTTGTCTGAATAAAGATTTCCAGCATCAGGCCTGTATTTTCTGAATTCAGAGGAGTGCTGTCATGAAACAGAAGACCCTTGCAAACCCACAGTAACCGACTATCCTAACTATTGTTGTCACTGCCATCACGGCTGTTGTCTTCGGCCGCCACCGACAACATTATTCTACAAATACACAAATGAAGCAACATAAAACGTATACCTCTTGGCTCCCTTTTAAGTCTCACCATTTGCTGTTAAAAAATGCTCTGTAACAGTAAGAAAGAGCTATATTCATCAGCAAATGCTTATAAAATGCTGTAAAAATTATGAACACAGGCTTCTATTGAACAATTGCTATGGGAAAAATACAGCATCTCTTGTTTTGTAGTGTGTTTACTGTATCGTCCTGGTATACATCCATCACTTCAATTATCTAAAGAAAGAGGCTTTGATAGATTATGACCCAATGATGTGATCCTTGTGAGAGGCACACACATGCACTTATTGTTTAAGGTAGAAAATGGTTGCTTTGTGCAGTTACAGTTGGGTAGCAGGGAATATAGATCAGTAGATGCAGGAAGGCAGCCTAACCCTTAGTCATGTACTCATACCAATAACAATTACTTCCTTAAGTGAGGTGAGATACAACCCTCATGGTACTTTCCTTCATCCTTCTGAAGGACTTGTGGCTTGGGAAACACAGCAGATTTCCAGTAATGTTAAACTAGTTGAAAAATGCACCATCTAACGTGTTATTTGTACAACATTCACAGGCGCAAGCCGGTGAGCTGGCAGATTGAACGATGTATTTCCTATGCCAGGGAGTCGGAGCCTAAAGCAAAGGCCCCTCTCGCCCTTCCACTCCTCCGCTTGCAGGCAGTGGCAGTGGCTGCTCGGATGACCAGGAGCAAGGCGATTGTGTGCAGCGCACATCCTGTAATTCCAGTTCTCCGTTTGTTTATTTGTTAATAAGTAAACCCTATTGGGGTTGGGCAGGTCTCGGTAAATCCTTAAGAGGCTTCCTCTGTATTCCGGTGTGTAATCATTAATAACCAGGGCTGCAGCCAAACATATACCAATGAACCGTTGCATCTGCGCAGAGTCCCATGGGCGTAAAGGGTCTACTCGTACTGTCACCGCTGCGAGAGCAAAGCCTTCAGAGCGTCAGGCTTACTGTCCATTTACAGTAGCAGGTGCTTCCTAGTGTAGCACATGGTACTGCTGCCATAATTTGCCCATTACATTAGGAAAAAAAATACAAAGCATTTAGTGCAATGGGACATTTTATTACACTTTTTTGTTTGTTTGTTTAAAGAAAGGAGTTAGGCCCTCCAAAAGAAAAATAGTTCTTTTTAAAATGAATTCATGAGCTTAAAATTAATTTCCTGCATAAATGCTAGACAGGGGTTTTTTTCCTTCCAGAAGTAAAATATTATATAAAACATAATAGTAAGATATTACAGAATGAAAACAGATGAATTCTGTATGTACAGCAGTCACCTCTTTATTCTCTTTACTCATATCAGAACATTGTTTCTGCAAAAGGTAAAGTCAATGACGGGTTCCGGTAGGAAAGAAGCGCTAGGTACCCTGTGCCACGGCGGTCGCAGCAGTCCGGCTTTGTATTTTCCAGTTGTCCCCTTTTGATTAAAGGACATCTACATCACCCTAAGAACACTGAATCGGGCTTCATCCTTGCAAAAACTAATGTGATAGTATACCTACTACTTGACATTAGACTTGAGGTAGCAGCGTGCCACATCAAGGCCTGGGGTATGAACGCTGAACAACTGAAGCCAAGTGTTGCAGATTGTGCTATTTGCTGGCATTTTAATCACTTTGTCACTGTGTTCCAGTTCCTTCACCTGTGGAAATGTGACTCTAGCTTCTGACATGATTACTGGGCTACCCACAATCTGGAGTCCTCTCCAAACTCATCCCAAAGCGACAAGTCTCTCCCTTCGCACGGCAAGTCAGAGCAGCCTGCACCCTGCTCCCTCTGGGCAGGCAGGTCCCGAGTCCACAACTGTGCTTACTCTTCTGACCTGCACGCAACCTGGCTCCCTCATCCACTCTTTGAGGCTGCACCTGGCACTTAAATGAACTGATTAAGCGAAATAAAGTGGGTATTGTGACCATTCCAGGAGCGCAGCACTTCGCAGAGAAGAGGACTTGAGCCTCCACACCTGTCTAATCTACCATGCACACTCATGTAACTCACCCAACGTAGGCAGACTATCCTTCCTGTTTTTCTGACCAGCTGCTTTGTATGAACAAAGTTAGTGGTGCCTCGGCACCAGAACATCCACCCCACTCTTCCTGAAAGTCACATTTCAGGTATTCAGTTGCACTTTTCAATTTCACATATTCCATGGGCTCTTGTTCTCCAGGTTGCAGCTTAAAACCAGTTGTTGAACCCTTTGGCTAGAATCTAAGAATACAATGTTTACAGTTCACTGCTTGGGTTTATGTCCTATTGTCAGAGAATGGCTTATTTGTACCTGTCTTTTGGGCTTTGGTGATCGTTTATGTGGCAGCAGCCATTAAGCTGAACACAACTATGAGTGTAGCTTGAGTTAATCCAATAGAGATACTCATCCCTTGCAACAAAAAAGTGATAGGAAGCACTTATCAATAAGTAAAAAAGCAAAATCTTTCCTTTTTTTAAGCCACGTGTAAGGACTGGTGTCTGTTTACACATGGAACTGACTGAAGCCTACTGCCATTGGGGCCAGTGGGAATTTTACAATTGGTTGTACAATCTACGAGTAAAATCTGTCTATTATCAGGAAAAAAAATCTCAAAACTATTTTTTCTAATAAAGCCGTGAACAGCTAAAATATGAATATAACAGTACAGAAATACTCAAAACACATTATAGTTCAATCCTGTCAGTTAAATTAGAGCTGCATAATCTGGAAAATGCTGCAACTTAATTCAGATTACTTCTTCATATTTGTGTTCTGAATTACATCATGCTGAACTGCTTTTTTACATAAGGAGAACAGTACTTAGTGATTTTGCTATGATGACTGAGCAATACTAGAAACAGAGCACAGTTCTGAAAGAATCTGTTATGTAGACGTTTGGGATTCATAATGGAAGATAATGGTCTTTTTGATGATGAATCCACTATATAAGCCAAGAATATTTCAAGAGCTTATTTCAAAGTAGATCCATTAGCATAACCCAAGACATATCCTTGGTCTTCCAGATAAGAAAAGTCCTTGTATTATTGTAATAACAGAAAGTTAGAGTGTTAGACAGTTTTTGAAGAAGTTACATGCTCATTACAGAGCCAAACTTCAGGCTCACTTCTTCCAGTGTATACATTTTAATGCAACACACATAATCTGTGTTAGTGTAGAAAAATTAGGGTTGGGGTTATTTGCATGATATCATAGATGTGTTTTATGAAACAGCAGTTTTTTCCCACTTCTAGATCATGGGGTCATTAAATGTCCTTGGACTAACTGGCAGCATGGACTCTTCCTACCCAGGATGTTCCTAAGCTCCTTGCCAACATTTCTTCTTTTTTTTCCTAGCAGTTTAATGTAGTGCCCAACATTCTGTGAAAAATGTGGTTAAAAACGGTGGCTGAATATATGTGATGCATGTACTGTTTGGTTATCCATTGACAGCACTTTCTGATAGTTAATCTTGTGCTCTACAGAGTGCATGAGAACACCTCCGTTATATAATATGCAAAATAAACCCACTTTTTAAATATATACAGATACACCTGGAATGCCTAGTTGCATGACTTCACGTTTTATGAATACACTAGTATTTGTAATGCTCGTGCCTGTTTTCAGATATTACTCGTCTTCACCAAAGACACTGCGATAGAAGTAGTCTATTGGACCTGACGTTTACATTTATGTTCGTTCTTTATTTCCTTGAAATATCTAGCTGAAGAATTGTTACTGAAAGAGGGTTCAGTTGTGTAGGAAGCAAATATTTGTCTCCGTTATCCTTCTTTAAAAAGTGTTTTGACTACTTCTATTGCAAAAAGAATCAGCATTGTTCTGCCTGCAGCCTATTATTACGCAGCTCATGCAGTTGCTGATGTGTTGACTAGCTAGTCCAAAAATTCAGTGTATTTAATTCCAGTTTGCAAGCCAGTGATCTCCCATTTTATATCAATTTATTTCACAGTGTTTTTCTAGTTTATTGTATTTATCTCAGACATTTAAAATGTCTGCAAATATCCCCATGGTAATGGAATTCATTTGGCAGCAACATATAGTTATATGAATCATAACTAGACAGTAAATAAATGGTTTAAGGCATAACTAAATACCAAATGGAAGTTGATATGTTTGATAACAGCAGGAGGTGTTTATTGTGAATATACCTCAACATTATTAATATTCTTTCCTGGAAAACCTTAGTTCTCAAAAAAGTTGGTTTGGGCACATTTGAGCATTTGGTCCTGACATTTTGGGGAATGTCCCCTAAAAGAAACCCGTTCCCTGCAGATGGGTGGATCACCCCATAACTCTGTTGTGGCTGAGTCCAGAGAGCAAAGGTTGCAAAGGTTGGATCTATATGAAAGAATCTGGGATCTTTGAATATTTACGATTATGGATCCATTTAGTGCTACAGGCTGTCCATAGCAGATGGACCCTGTAGGGAGAAGTAACCCTGTAGAAAGGTTCTTAGCTTGAGCCTGTGCCTCTGACAGAAGGCAGGCTAAAGCAGAATTTATGGACCTTCAAAAGATCTAGTGTACGTGCATGTAACTTCCATCGAATAAATGAGCTGCTGTCTTTTGTAATGGCATGTAATGGAATAAGATGGCTGAATACTTGCAGAGCATTTTTTGCAAGAGAACAGTATTCGATTTTCTTGGGCTACAATTGGCAAAGAAGCCTTTTTCAGAGCATTCATAATTACCACAGCTATGAAAAAAGTGTCCATTCAAGTTAATGTCTCAGACAGACCCATTAGCTACTGATGTCTTGTTGCATAAATGCACACAGTTGCAAAAGTGACACAGGTTTTTAATGTAGGACATCTTAATCCATTGTGCTAGCTACATGGCTTCTCCTTCGAACACAGTGCAGTCAAGGGTATTTTAATTCCATATCTAAAGTTCAGCAAATGGAAGAGAGAGCATTGAAAGACTTAAATAAACCACAATGTGATAAATCATAACGAAGTACAAAATGAAAACATTCCGTTTATTTAGAGAATGTTCTCAAAGAATGGAACACATCAGTCTTGAACCAAAGCATACATTTATCCAGACTGCTGTTAATTCACAGTTTATTTATAAAATGATTCCATTTTTGATAACATCTGTATCTGGCAAGGTGCCTAACCTCTGGGGCACAATGGGGAGAAGTTGTTAAGCTAGCATCCTCCTTCCTCTTTATCTACAAGCAAAAAAGCTGGAAGGAATCGCAGTGTTACTCTGCTGACTGAACTCAAGCAGCAGCACCAGGTGGGTCTTACTAACTTCCACTCATCGGAGAAAAGACAGAGCTCCTCTAAAATGGAGACAGCAGGAAATCTTGGTAGGAGGTTCTCAGAACAGCTGACCAAATGCAAGCTAAGTACAAGACTGTAGACCTGTTGTGATACAGAGTCAACACTTTGACTTCAGTCATGGAGGAAACTACAGTAATCATGCGAAGCAATGAAATTAAATCAGAAGTTACCTTATATGTTTTATGTCAGTTTGTGATAAAAACTCTAGCAGTTTACAGGCAGCACAAACCCCAGGGTTATTATAATTCTGCTTTTCTCTCCAATTACTTGACAGTGAAAATACTCAAACTTAATGTCTATTTGTGCAAATTTTTGAAAGAGCAGTGACTGCTTATGAATAATGCACCTATAAGGTAAAGTACTGATCTGGCCTGAAACAAAGTTCTTGAAATACAATTTTGTGTACAGAAATTCCATTTGCTATACATCACCGACAAATTTAGTATGGCCGAAAAAATAAATCTGATTGGCCGCAAAATGTTTTCCTCTAATAGTTATGACCTAAAATGTATTTTTGATATTGGAAAAATAACATATTGGTCATTTTGTCTGACGGATTTTACCACTTCCTGCCTGATTGTTGAGGAATTCAGAAGGCTTTTTGGCCAACACGAAGTATGTCTACACTAGGGAATTTCTTGCTCTCTTTTCAGGAAGCACAGCTACATTAGTGCTGTTAATGTAGGCTTTCTCACCACCATTTATCTAATGCTGTCTGGCCTCCATCGCTTTTCTAGATCCCTCTTATCGGCTCCACAGTGGGCCCCTATCCTGCAATTAATTCCACTTGGTACAGAGGTTGGCAGCACTTGCCGCGAGGTCCCAGCCGTTCCAGATACCTGGTACGTGAACACTCTCCACCCTCAGTTGTTTGGATTTTTACAATAAAACTTTAATTTTCTAAAGTATGTCAATTTTATTTAATAAGAAACAACACATTAGCAAGTGGAAGCGTGTTTTTAAGACTTTTCTTCTCAGCAAACTGGCTTTCACTGAGCATTACACATGCCCCTGGTAAATAAATTAGGAGATAAACAGCATTAAACTCATAAAACAATTGCTGTATTTTGCTGATGGTTGGCATCCCTGCAATACAGCTGCTTCTCCCAGCCTCCTGGGAGCAGAAAAAGGGACAATAGCGAGCTATGCAGTGTGACTGACATCTCTTCTCCCCCACCAACCTAAAGGCACACAGGCATATTTACCCATACTCACCATCAGATCAGAGTCATTTCTGTAGGTTTGCTATCATCTTAAAAGACTTTCTGTCACCCATCCAGGAGTCAACAGATGGTCAATGCAGGAGGTCACACAGGGTGGTCTTAGCAAACTCTTTTGGCCATGCAATCCCTCACTGATTAGACAATCCCCCTGTAACTGTCGGAACATATCTTTTTTCTTAGCATCTAGCCTAGCAGGTGCAGCTCTGCCTGTAAACCTCCCTAAACAGCCAGTTGTGCTTGCAATGAAACATTGCAGTCTGTGATCATCAGGGGAGGTGAGTCTTTGCCGAAGGCCGTAAATAAATGGAGAAGAACGTAGAGGCTTTGGGCCTTCTGCCCAAGCAGATAAACCTTGACTGCTGTTGCGCCTTTGCTTTCTTAAGAACCCCCAAGTGCTGTTTCTGATCAAAGAAGAGAGAAGTCCTCTGCTGTGATTCCCATCGTCAGCTGTGGCCCTTCCAAGCTGGAGTTCGCAGTGAAGACCAGCATAGCCAGGACTGAACCTGCAGTATTGCTCCCTTCCATGTGCAATGCCCCATGCTGTTGTCAACATGTGGCCCCTGATTGCTCTTGCCTGGTCCTACACATTTCCTCCTCCACTGCTGATTTATGAAGGCTTTTCATTAGTCACACCCTGTTTCCCAGTGCCTGTGTCTTATGAGGCGCCCTCTGCATTAAAGTAGGTGTTGAAAAGGCGAGAGGGAACAGGAAGGTAATAAGTAACCAGGTGATGGTTAATTCAGTTAGCCTTCCAGGAGCTCAGAGACAAGAAATGTCACACACTCTAAGGAGAAGTCACTCCTCAGGAAATCCTTATGGATTATTGTTCCTACGGAGCAGGAAAACAATTCTCTCACAATAGAAAATATCTTCTCATCAGCACCATTAGAAAATGATAAAGCAACCAAGCTGTGGTAGAGTGAGTCATCACTCAAGTATTTTTCTTCAGTGCTTTCCCAGTGATTGCTAGCAAAGGTCATGGGTTGCTAAGCCAGAGTTCGGAGGCTCTAAGATGGGAAGGGGCATCAGGAAGCCCTGACGCTGACAAAGATGCTTACTTTTAAATTTCAGTCAAGCTCAGAAGTAAAGTATCTGGGGAAGATCCGTCTTCCTTGTTCTAAATTAAAGACTTGTGTTTTAGCAAATCCGAGGGAAGTGTTGTGGTTGCTATGGATAAAATATATGTAGGGTCCAAAACTCAGAAATCACTCTTTTAGTAGATAGAGAGCAAAGAAGACAGGAGAAGTTAAAAGAGTGTAGTGCTGTCACATCACCTGCTGAGACATCCAATTCAGGGTTAGCTCCAGATTATGACACAGAAAGTAGCTTTGACTGCAGTGTTCCCCTGCCTGTCCTGATAATCTGACCCTAATGTCCTTCTCGTCCACTGAAGTGACTAAACTATATAAGGTCTTCAAGCCATCATTCAGCTTCCTCTTCATTCCCTCTTTGAACCAAGTAATCAATTTACCACCTCTAAATCTGCAACGGTAGGAAGGAATTACATTCAAAATAGGAAAATTGCTGCTTTCTGCTTCATTTATCTTAAATCTAAAGTCCTACAGAGGTGTCACATTCCCTTCCTTCCTGCAGTTGTAGGCTTGTCTAAAATAGCCACCCTCCCCTAACATTCAGTTGTCTCTGCTGTAGCACCATTGCCTGTAGCAACACTGAGAACAATTAAGATAAGACATCAGTGTTTTATCACTGTGTGGTCTAGCCTTGTTGAAAGCAAGTCTGGTTGATGTAATGAAAAAAAAACACCAACACCTAACAGTACCTCTCCTGCCCTAAGTCTCATATTGCTATCGACACTTCAGCCACAGAAGTCCCAACAACGGAAGACATTATGGAGAAAAGTCTGGTGGAGACCCAGGTGTAGACAGGACCCAGGTTTTGGAGTTACATTGGGGCAGCAGGTATAAGGAGCAGAAGAACTCTGGAACTAGATTTCATGTGCACTGTTTTCTTCTCTTTCTGCAATATCTGTGTGAAAAATGATAGAAAAGTGAGCAGGTAGTGTTAGTCAACCACTAATGACCTCCTGCGCTCCAGGAAATTTAAGGCTTTCACAGAGGTGTCTTTGGCAATTTTTTCCAAGATTACAGTGAGATTGTTTCATTTCTGTGTTTCATGGCAGTTTGATTCACTGTGATTTCCCCGTGCAAGGGTAGTGTTACAGGCTGTACTCAGGTAGAGCTTCTGTCCTCAGAATGTCCAGACATGCCCCATACCCCTAATGAGATTATTTTTACTCTGTCTTAAGGGTATTTTAGGTCTTCACAGAAACTGGGTTTTAGCTGCATACCTTACAGACATATTATATATATTAAGAACAATGTCAACTGCATACAGTACTGCCTAAAATATGACAGAAATATGTAATGCATGATAAACAGAAAGATGTGCTTGGGGTTTCAATCATCTTTCTTCTTAGTGAGGTATTTCAGGACTTCAACTAAATGCACAGTGTCTTACATTAGAGAAGCTTAGCAGGCTCAGAATATGTATATCCTCATTTCCCTTCAGCTTGTGAAGCTGAATTACTACCAAAGCTGAGTAAAGTATCTTTATTGAGTCAGTGTAAACAGCTCCTATTCAGCTCTCAGCCCTGCAATCACACTACTGGGTGGGTTGGTTTTTTCCTGCAGCATTTTTTCTTTTTCGGAAATAAGAACCTTCTCATGCTGGTTGATTTCATCATTCAGGAATTTAATTCAGTAGTCACCTTAAAAGGCCATTCATTTAGACTTCAGGGAGGAGTGTGTTTGCTTCCTTTGCAAAATGTGATGTCAAGGCTTATATTCCACCCCCACCCACCCGCCCCCTACCCCCAATTCATCTTGAAAAAGGAAATGCAGAAAGAGGAGGGTCCATAGTAGAACACAGCGCACATTTATACAGTCACCTGAATGAACAGAGCTGAAAGACTCACAAGCAGTAAGTTTCTTACTGAGCGTGAGTACACTGGATGCTCTTTCTGAGGGTCACAGGTATGGAAAAAGGCATCACATATTTTGGCAGGGTGCTGATTCAAGCTTCTTAATTACCCAGCTAAGAAGATCAAAGAGCAGAAAGAAGTCAGATGAAAGCTAGGTGCTGGTGTGGCTGTAATTCCCCTCCTAACTATCTGGTTCCCAGATTACAATGATGTCAGGCTGTATCTGTCACAATTAACGTGGGGAGGAGGAGGAGGATAAAGCAAAAGCGTGTTTACTGTAGGCTTCCCCAAAACAGTTTTGGTATAGATCTCTCCGAATGAAATCAGTTATTGTAGGTGAGGCTGGTGGCTCCAGGTATTATTAAAGTTGTCTGCACATCTCATTACAAAGCCCCATTTCCAGCCAGTTGTAACTTCATCTGTGTTCAGCTCCTAGAATTGAGCATTCAGACCTGTCTGGCTGCGCTAGGCACGGGGATGTACACATGGCTGTACTTTTCACATACAGGATGAAAGTGAAATGTGTTTCTTGCTCGGGTCAGAGGGGTTTGGAGTGAGGATTTGGCCTCTGCAGTCAGGAGGCGTGGGGGGAGGAGGGAGGAAGTGGTCTTTCTGAAAGGGCTCTCTCTTTTACGCTCCTTCAGCAAGTTCAGCCATGGTTAGCTCAGGCAGAGAGAGGCTTTTCAAAGTTTACAGCTCACACGTGTTCAACAGAAACCTTCACAATTTTAGCAGTTAACCTGCCCGATGATTTTGTCTGCCTCGAGCACACCCCAGTCCAAATTTAAGATTCTTTTTCCCCCTGTACAGTTGTTATGAGCCTCTGTGGCAGGTCACACTTAATGAGCAAGGGGGCACAGCCTGTTTTCCAGCCAGCATCGCCTGACTGGCACTAGGGAGGAGAGGGAAAGCTGCTGGGGGCAAGGAGCTTCAGAACAGTGGAAACTGGACCCAGAGGTGGCAGGAGGAAGGGCAAGAGGTTTAAACTGGCAGCAGAGATGAGGGAGAATGCTGGTGCCCAAAGCCAGCTGCAAGGCAGAAGTCAGGTGGGAGCTGGGAAGGGAGCATCAGAGCTGGGGGACCTGGGAAGTACCCACAAGCAGACCATGGGGCTGAACCTGCCTGAGGTGGCATGGGAGAAAAGGAGAAAGGCAGCAGGGACGGTGACACTGAGCCAGGGAGGGGATAACGGCGCTGGTCCAGGCAGCAAGCTGTGTGTGGGGTTGTTGTCTGCAGTTCACTTATCTGGGATTTACTAGGGCCTCGGATTTGCTGAGCAAGAAGATTAGGACTGGGTGGGAAGTTTACGGAGCGGAGGTGAGGACTGGCTCAATCAGAGGTACAGGACTTAAAGCTGAGGGCAAGAAGATGTGGTGTGATTAACTGGCCCCTGGGGTTTTTATGGTCCTTTGGACTCTGTCCCACTACTCCAGAACTCCTTGCGCACCAGGGAAACTTTGCATGTGTTTACCTAGAAGCATCTCATTTCCTTGGTGAGCAATGTGATGCCTGATGTGAGAAAGTGCCGAGTGTTCCAAGCTAAATACATGGGGGCTATTTTTTTAGTATATATATATATAAAAAATGTAATGTCAAGTGCTTAGAATGGTCAGTTTTTAATATCTTGAATGGGATGCAAAAAAATAATTTCTCTTTTCTCCCATTTTTCATTCACTCACCTTGAAGTTTTATGAAAAAATACATTAATACTTGTGAAGTATTCATATTTTATAGCATTAAATGTCACTAAAAAAGTACCTTGGGAAACAAACAATTCTTACTTCAGAGCAAAATAAAATACAGAACAGTAAAGTCTGAAGCCCCATTAAATATCTAGGAGAACAGAAATCATTGAACGGTTGCTCATTACATGACCAGCTCTTGTTCTGTGTACTGGCTGAAGCACAGCTACTCTGAAAAAGTAGTTATGTATCATGCTACTAGGAGCTGAGTCATCCATGGAAATACTAATTGGGAAAATACCACTAATTTCTTTTCATTTAATAGTAATAGCGTAAAAGCAGTGATTTTGAGCTTTCTTCACTTGTAGATCCCTGTAAACTTTGCAGGAGAGATGCAGACCCTTGGACGGGGACACAACAACAGCTTGTTCCTTAGTTACCTTTTCTGCAGCCCTTGGAAGTCATCTGTGGATCCCTAAGAGTCTGCAGGCCACATGTTGTAAACCACTGTCTCTGACTGTATAGCTCACAAAGGCAAAAAAATCCCAGTTAACTCAAGAATCATTTTCTTGGTCTTTCCAGTAACCTGTGGTGCGTAGTAAGAAAGCGTATGAAACATTCAACACCCTTGCTGCTAGCAGTAATCTTGAAAGAAGGGAACAAGTTTGTTTTGACTTGGCCATATCAGGTGTTCTGCCTAGGACTTTGTCTCCTTGTTTT
The DNA here is from genome assembly GCA_013398295.1 of Chionis minor. Lineage (NCBI taxonomy): Eukaryota > Metazoa > Chordata > Aves > Charadriiformes > Chionidae > Chionis > Chionis minor. The sequence continues at coordinate 118,266 of VZSF01010093.1, forward strand.
CTTCATTTGTTTTCTCTTCCTTGATCACCACTGCCTTATCTTGCGTTTCTCTAGTTGACTGTCATTATTGTACCCCAGTCTGAGTCAGGATCCCAGTACACTGGCTCATCTCTGCCAATTTAGTCTAGCTCCTAACATGCACCAGCAGGTAGGGCTGCAATCTCACATACTTGAGTGTTTCCATCCCATTGCAAATTGAAAGTGTTATTTGATTCTGCAAAAACAAACATTATGAAGGTGTTTCCCCTCAGAGTTTGGGAACTTCTGTCACCGATGTGCAAGGATCTGTAATTACAGCAATGCTCCCTTCCATCTGCCACAGCTGTCTCCGGCGATGTTCCCCCTCATTAGAAAACTATCCTATAATTTAAGATTAGAACTGGAACATAAGGCAGTAATTGCCCCTTTCTGTTTGAGTCTTTGCAGAATTTACATTGTCAAGCTGAGACATTTGTTGTGCTTAAACCTTTCCACCCCTTGGCAATAGGTCTTTACTTGAACTTCATTTCGCTTTACCTCGTTTGCATCAGCAGTTCCCTAGTTCAAATGCTGTGAGAGCTGGCTGTAGATGGCATTTGCTTCAGGGAAGCGCAAGTCTCTGATTCTCTTGATAATATTACAGCCACTGATGATTTTTTTTTTCCTCACCACCAGACATTCAGCTTTTTGCTACGCTGGTGACCTGTTTCACTTTTGCACTAAGTTATTCTGGCTGTGGAAATTATGGAAGAAGAATTGAAAGTGATGTGAAGTGATAGTTTCATTCAGTTCACCATCCTGAATATCTGCTCATTTCTGGAATATGGAACAAGGCACATATATCTTTATTCATTATCCTTTAAAATAACACCTTTTAAAATTTTGTTAGTTCTAGCTATGTGATACATGAGAGATCTTCCTGAGCTCAGAATATGTCACTGCTGCCTCTGTATGACAATCTTGCTAATAGGTGCTGGGCTGGTGGCAGAGGATGTAGCTCCCTGCCCCTATATTTCTGCTTCTTTGTTCTTCTAAGCCCTGAGCCTTGGCTACTGAAAAACTGTGGGTTGGTAGCAGAATTATAACAACACATAGGTAATATAAATTTGCCAGCAGGGTCCTTTCAAGTTGTGAAACATAAAAAAGTATACATTCAGGCTGCAAGCACATTTAACAAAGGATTAAAAAAGCAGACCAACTCCTGAGAGCTTTAGCAAACCGCTAGCTTTTTCCCACATGCCAGGGCTCTTTGTCAGATTTTTCAAGATGAGCAAAGTGGACAAAATGGGCTCCGTGTGGGTGGGCTTGGGACAGAGGTCTAACATGTGTGAACACGGGTTCAGAGCACATAGGCTGTTTGCTTCGCCAGTCTTTCTGCCTCTTGCCTCTGTGTCTGCGTGGCGGAGGTGTGTGCACACACACATCTGGCTCCAGGTGTGTATAACATCCACTTATTGGGAATTATGCTGTGAGTAGCTACTCACTGCATCAGCTGTTCCTGATGTTTCCTGGTCCAGCTTTTTTTCCCGTCAAGCCAGCAACATGAAGTTATTTTCACTTTACTGCCAGCACACAACACAATGCAAAAGATAAATTTCAAAGTTCCACAGATAATTTGTAACGATGTCTTTCCAATTACCCCCAGTTAGTGTGGATAAACATTTCCCCTGTAGACAAAACACTAAACGACATTCCGGTATTTGCCTTGACTTTTTGGAGATATTTACTTTTACAAAGCAATCTGCTGCTTCATGGGAAGAAGAAAATTCCATTTCTGAAAATCAAGCCTTTCTTTTTAGAGAAGCCCAGGCAGTTTGCATTTGCTGACTCGCTTCACGTGTTGCCAATGAGTGGGGATGGCCCGAGCCTGACTTTTCCTTTCTCATTATATATGATGCATGTTTGCTTCCCTCGTGGGCTGTGTTTTGAATGTGTTTGTTTAGTTTCTCACTGTTTGCTATACTGACTTCTTTATTCTTTCCCTTCTGGGTTTGCTGCATATTTTATTTCTGTCTTGCATCTGCACTCTGCTTTGCTCAGCTGGGTTTAGCATCCTGATTGTATGAGGATGTGCCTTTTTTGTCATTTTAACCACTTGAGGGTTAGCGCTCTGTTGAAGAGAGAGACTGCAGAGGAGATATCCCAAAACTAAAATCCTAAAGTAAAGTCCTACTGACAGCAAAAAGAAAATTAAAAAGACCAAAAAAAAAAGTCTACACCAAACAAAAATTAATAAAACAGGCACAGGATTAAAAAAGCTGCATAATTTCTTCCCACAGACATAATCTCGATGTTACTCAAAAGAATCACGTTTAAATATAAAAACAATCATATGTATTGCATTGTATAATCACTCTATTTTTTTTAGTCCAGGAAAAATATGGAAGATCTAGGTTCAGTAATGCACACCTTTCACAGGAATCCAAACGTTTCTTAGCATTGCACAGCCATTGTGTAATATGATCCTGTTATCTCTGGTAAAAGTCTGCAAGTTTATCAGAAGCTTTTGACACAAATGAACTTAAGATTTGGCTGCTTTTCCACAGAAGCATTCTGGGATCAATAGGGTTATTCTAAAGATGAAAACTATCTGTACTCCCTGCAGAAGTATCTGAGAGGGTCACACTGGTTATCTTCCGTGCTTCACATCCCCTTGCGGAAAGCTAGTTGTCAATATGCGCATCAATGGGATGTCACTTGATGAGATACCTCAGATTTTTAAAACGAACAGTTATGTGTATCTCATAATGTGTACTGAACATTACAATCATCCAACTATAGCCAAGCCTGGGAACAGTGAATGTCAGAAGACGAAAAGAAGCTAACTCAAAATAAGTTTGAAGAAAAGATGACTAGAGCTGACAGATGGTACAGCACTTGAAGGAAATCACGACTTTCCCCTCTTTCCATCAGTTGCTAAGGAGAGATTATATATGAGGGAGCGTCAAGAATATCAGCATTCAGGTAATACTTAATCCTGACCAGTGTTTGAACACCCATGAAGCCATCTTACACTCCTTCCATCTTAATCCAACCTGCTTCTTGAGACTGTGGCATTCATCCCTGTGACTCTCTAGTTCTGAGATGGAAGATGGGAATGCTCTACCTTTTAAACTGACCAGAAAGCTGCTCAGAAGTGTCAACCAGTCCACCATGTAGTTATGCATCTCGAGCTGCAAAGGCAAATAAAAACATGGCAGAACGTATTTCCCTGCAGCTTAGTGACTCCGCATTCAGTAGCTGCTTTAAACCAAAACAATGATCTTTCTCTTTTTGGCTTTACATGGGAAAGGGTTCAAGACCACTGACACTGTATTTTCCTCCCTACCGCTCCAAGAATACTTGCTGAGAAAGGATGATGTAATTCTCATAATGGAAATGAAACTCAGAACAACTGAGGAGACTGAGTGTGAGGAACACGCACTTGATACAGAAATTCATCCGGCAAAGAAAAAAAAGAAAACAAGATATTGCAATCTTTTTAAAATAAGACTGCAATATGTGTATCGTTTACTTGAGCTTTAACTGGCTGAAACATGCAGAGCTCCAAGTGTTGTCGTGAATGGGGCTACACCTGGCTG